>VDFB02242290.1:78490-157592 GCA_007258455.2 Sequoia sempervirens
GGGAATTGGAAGGTTAGTAGGGGTAGGGGTATTAGATGATTTTTGAAGTTCCTCAACCTCATTTTGTGATTCAAAAAATAGGATCTGAGTTTGACCAGCTAAGGATAAGACTTCCTCTTGAGTACTGTTTGTCCTTGTTAAAACAGTTGTGTCCTTAGCTTCAAATGGAAATTGATTTGGGGATGTTTTGAGATTGTATTTATAAGTCTCTCCTAACTAACAATCATGAATAAAAATGTCTAAATAGGGATGACATGTCAACTTGGAATGGTTTTGGTAATGGACCCGACACTAGTTCAGGAGTAACAAACTCCATCGGTCAACCTCTTCTCCAAGGACTAGCTTATCTTGCTACAATTTCTGAATTAAAACTTGCTAGTTTACATTGGTCATAGGGTCACTATGTTGTAAAGGATATGAGAAATTGGGATTAATCATTGAAAAGGTCATAATTTCTTCCCTCCTCTAAACACCTATCTCAATTTCAAAATAGGCTACTTTGTTAGGGTGGTCATATTATGTGATCATATGCTTCAAGCGAGGTTCACTTTCAATCCTAATCTAAGTTGCTACTCCCTTCCATGGTAGCCACATGTGCGAGAATTCTAGGGAGAGATAACCTCCTATAGCTTTCATCAGGTCATGGATTAACAACATGCCATACATTTTAGGGATATTAGTTATCTAAATATCCATATAGATTTGAATCCATGGGTCTGATCCAATTTGTACATGCACATTTTTCAATTCCCCTACGACATTAACCTTAGTTTTATCTAATTGTATAACTTTCTTATGAGTTTGTACTAGGGTTAAGCCCAACTCTATACAAATAGAGAAAGGCATAACGTTACCTGAGGCTCCAGAATCTAAAAGGAAGTTATGTATATTCTTCCCAAAAATTCTTAGACTCAAGGAATGGGGGTGTCCTCATCTTACCTCTATATAGGATTGCATTCATGTCAGTAGCTAGGGTTGCCATAGTTTTTCCTTTCAATTGATCTTCCTCTTCCAACAATTTTGCATTGAGCGAGACACCACTTCAGAAATGTCCAAGAATGACAGAGAGGTCGTTTGTTTCTGCATTTGTTAAATGAAATCGAATTCCATGTTATTATTCATTTGATGTTTAGGAATAAAAGCAAAGTTACCTTTGTTTGGAAACTCAGGTGGACCTTTTGGTGGAGGTAGATTGTTGTTGACATTCTAATTAGGTGGGACCATATTGTTGGGAGTGGTAGATGTGGTAAACGACCACTTATTCTGATTTCTCAAAAAATGGCCTCCCTTGGTTTGAAAATCCTGAGCATCGTATGTATCCACTTTTGGTTAATTTTCCCCTTGCATGAGAAATCGATATTCTTCATCATAGGTCTCAAAATACATGGCTATATCCATAGATCCACCACCTTTGTTGGGATTACCCTATGGTCATTGGGAATTAGCTTGTGTGATCTTAACCATTTTTTCCATCTTTGGGCAGTTAACTTCAGAATGTATGGTAGTGTCATGTAATATGAACCAATTAGTCATGAAGTTCAAATGAGAAACATTTGTAGTATGTGGTTTTTCTTCATTGTATCGATAGATATGGAGAACTCCTCTATTTTTTGGCCTAGTGTCCCATTGTTGGTTGTTGGGTTTTTGGTTGTATCCCCTATTCTGATTCTGATAGTTCTGATTTTGATTGGTGTTCTAGTTGGAATAATTATTTTTGTTGGAATAGCCTCCTTGATTCTTGTAATTCTGATTCTGATTTTGGTTTTGAGGGGGGTTCAACTTGAATTGGGCCATATCGTTGATCACTTGGGATAAAGTTTTCTTCAGAGTTTCTAACTTTGTTATCAAATGAGCAGTGTGCTCACTTTCTGAAGTTATTGCAACTGATGGGTGAGTCGTGTTGTTAGACCCTCCAGTATGATTATGAGAATTCTGAGTTTGTTGGGAGGAATCTAAAGTCCCACCATTGACCCATGGTAATGTGGGTGGAGGTTGTAATTCAGCCAAAGGTCCATAGGTAGAGTGGGACATCCCTAGGATTGGATTGAATATAGAGGTTGTGTTGGGCATCCTAGGATAGCCTAGGGGAGGGAAGACCCCTCCCAAACCACCTGATTGTGAGCTTATCTGATGTTGTAGTTTGATGTTGTACCATAGAAAAATGGATCATTGACATTTTCATGATCTTTTAGGTCTTTTTCCTATGATGTTTTACTTATCTTGCTTTCACATTAGGTCCTAAATATTTAAATTATGATGTCTTGTGAAGGTGTTGTGAAGTGTTGTAACACATTTCTAGAATTTTCTAGAATCTTCTTATTATAATTCATCTAAATATCATGTTTTCATCCCTTATCAAGTCCTATTTTAAAGTGTTGTAAAGTCTTGTAACAAGATTTCATGCTTTTCTAGGCTTGTCTTCACTATTTACACCTTTCTTATGCTTTATATGACCCCTTTATGCACTCATAAGTCATAATTAAGTGTATTTTTGAATGTAAAATCAACAAACAACATTAAATCCAACTTAATTCCCAACACCCACTTACAAGCTTAAGGTGGGACCCATTCACCATGGGTTCCGAATGAGTCCCACTTGGCTCCATATTTAAAATAATTCAAAATTCCTTTCAGGTTTTTATTCAAAAAGACCTTATGTCGGCCTATGATGAGGTATTATTGGGTTATTAGGGCATACATGTGTATAAATAAGTTTTTTTCCATCCATTTTAACCCCATTCACCTAATTCATCAAGTTCACTAATTCACTCATTCAAGCACTCAAGCATTTTGCATCATTCAATCAACCAATCATCAAGCATCTTGGAGCAGCCATTTACATATCTTTAGACTTCTTCAACAACGAATTGGTGAGTTTAGGAAATTTGCATGTTGTTATTCATTATTTCCTTCTTCATTCCATTTCATTTCTTTATTAAGGGTTTGATTACCAAAGTGGGATTTGACCAAGACAAATCCCTATACCCTAAACCTTAACCATTGTCCCCCTTTTGCATGTGTGTTTGCAGACTTTATATGCAATTTTTTCAAGAAAATAGGTTTTGAAAGGTGGTCAACAAGTAATCAAATTATTTCAAGTCAACTAAGCCCTAATTCAAGCTTGGAGACAACCTACAACCCGTTTTCTGCAGATTTGACTATGTCAACCCGACAAGAAGATAAGTGCAGATTTGGACCTACAAGATTGACCTTTGAATTTGTAGAATTTTGGAGGAGGATTGATTCACCATCAATGGAAAATGAGTCCCACCTGAAGACTAAAAAAGTTGATTTTTTCAGAATCCAGTTCCCGACAGTTGGAAATTAGTTTCAGGTCTTTTTACTAGTAGCAAGATTGATTCACCATTAGTGGTGAATGAGTCCCACTAGTGATTAACGGTGATTTCTACCAGTTTCTAGAACCTTCCAAGATCAAAATTCAGCTTCCAGGTGCACTCTGTTTAACTTCATCCATTTATGTTTGTATTAGTTTATGTTTTTAGTTAATTTCTGCATACCTCACCATGTTTTCAAACATTTCATATTTCATTAGTTTTGCATTAATAATCAACCAATTTTATAACTTAGCTGCATTTAGATCATTTAATTTAGGCATAATTACATCATACATTCCTTTATTTGAGTGAATCACCTCAATTTTGGTGTTCTATCTCTCTCCTTTTAGGTGGAAGATCCTAAGAGTGCAAGAGAAGTCCATATAACTCAATCAAAATTGATGGTTTAGATGGCCAAGTGATATACTTTAGACAACAAATCAATTTTTGACGTGAGGTAAGTTCTTTGTAGAAATAAGTCAATCAACGAGTCTATGGCCTTTCGGTATGCCTAGATGGAAATGTTTTCAACCACTAGGTATGGTTCTTGTAATCATCTATACATCCTTTGGAACCATGTGTTGAATAGAGGCAATGGTTCATGTGGTTCCTTCCTAATTGTGGAAAATTGGTGATATAGGAAAGTTGGGTCTACGTAGCCTTAGAATTGGTTAATGAAGGCATCCTCTAAAATTTTCAAACTCAGGATGGATCCAGTAGGCAAGTTCAAGTACAAATTGTAGGCCATATCCCCCAGTGAATAGGGGAATAGTCTACATGCAACATCATGATGGGATATTTGAGCCCAAGTGCAGGAATCTTTGAATGCTTGGATGTTCTCTTCAACACTTAGTGACTCTCCATGGGCACACTTGGGACAAAACTTCTCTATATTTGTAGGCATCTCATGTATGCCACTAGGAATGGATCCTAGTGGCAAGGGATTATTCATAAATAACACCATTGGTGGCGGTGGATTTGGTTGTGCCAGTTGTGGTATTAATGGAAATCTAGGTGGAGTAGGTGGTGGTATTAATGGTGGCGGGATTGGAGTCCTACAAGTTTTGGGTCTAGTAGGAGATCAGAGTTCAACTAACGATTTAGGATTGGTAGAAAGTCTTAGAACTCTTTCAAACCTGTCTGGTGAAAAGGACCCAATTCGCTCCAATTTATTCCTCTGGCCCTCCTTCTAGCACCAATTTTTTTGATGGTCAAAAGTAACACAACAACATTAAAAAACTATTTCTACTCTATTTCTCTTGAAAAAGACAAATGATCTAAAACCACCTATCTTCCAAGGTCTCTATAGTTGGTTCTCAACTATGTTGTCATGATTAAGTAGTCCATGCAACCATTGTGTTCAAGGGGCCTTTGCTAGTAAATGGATACAAACTAGGTAGTTCAAAGTAATTTAACATGGGTGGTTTTCAAATAAATAGAAAAGATATATCATAGATTTAGAACAATAAATGTGAACATAAATTTCTTTGAGTTTAGTCATGTAATTTCTATAATGAACATTATGTTGGATGTTGTGGATGTGCTGCTAATATGTGGATGTCATTGATGTCAAAACTATTAGCATTATTGCATTGAAGGCTATATATGTCGAGGATATTGAGAAAATTGTTAAAAGAAGAGTTGTAGGTTCCCAATGGAATAGTGAAGGTCATGAAGGTGTATTTTTTGTATGTCGAAGATCAATTGTTGTGGATTAAAGGGTTTTTTTCTGAGTGTATCTAGTGCACCTACCAAAATTTTCAGAGGTCTGCATGAAGTTTTGGTTGTTCTATGAACAGTTGTGTTATGATAGTATTTTTGTGGGTTATGTTAGTGTTCCTGAGTAAAGCATATGTGTTTTTGGTGATTTCTATTGCTTCGGGTGTCTCTCTATTGTTTCTTGGTGCTCATGGATGCTTCTAGATCATGCTCTATCTTTGTGGTACATCCACATTGATCGGTGTGCTTGTGGTCAAATATTTTTCTCTGCATTTAGTTTTTCATATTCTTGGCTGACATGATGGTGGTAACATGTTGTGGATCTTTGAGGTGTAATTAATTAAATTATTTTTGTGTTGGAGTACTTAATTTGGTCTCCACTATGTTGTGGCCGACCTTGGTGGATTCACATTGAAAATTTATTTGTAAATTTGAGCCAACATTGAAAATATGTTTTATATTTTTCTAGTTGAAAAATTTATGGATGTAATATCTTGTTGCAGATATATAAGAGCGATTGTTTCATCGGTGTAAAGTATGCTTAATGTGGTTGAAGTGCTCAATGTGCTCTTGTGTGTTTTAATCCAAACCTTTCTTTGGATAGTGAGTCCTCTTTTTTATTTGAGCAGTGAGCTCTAGGAAGTGTGCCTGAATGCATGTGCATTCCCATTATTCATATACTTTTAATAGGGTATAATATTGTGGAGTGACCTCCACCATGGTTTTTCCCCTAACAAGGTTTCCATGTAAAAATCTTGGCGTTCTCTGTGTTTCTGATTTGTTGATTGTTCATGGTTAATTATTCATTCACCAGATCTGAGATTAAGTTAAGTAATTGAAAAGTTTAATTATTCTATGACAACTGATTCACCCCCCCTCTTAGTTGTCTATCCTTGTTTTTCCAACAATTGGTATCAAATCAGGTTCCTCTAAAGAATTTTAAAAGATTGAGGTGATCCGAGATGGCATCATACAAGGATAGTCCTAGATTCGATGGAACAAACTACTCATTATGGAAAAATAGGATGGAGTGTCATTTGAGGTGTATTGGTGAACCCTTTTGGAAGATTACAAGGAATACATATGTTATTCCTTTGAATGGTCCCTCTATTACTGATGAAGTTAAAGAAGCTGAGAATAATGTCAGGGATATGGAAGATTTGTTGAGTGCTCTAAGAGATTCATAAATGACAAATGTGATAGGTTTGAAGATAGATCATGAGATGTGGATGAAGTTGGAAACTTTGTATGAAGGTGATGTGCATGTGAAGATGTCTAAGCTATAGAGTTTGAAAGGAAAGTATGAAAACTTGAAGATGGGTGAAGATGAAAATATTTCTTCTTTTTATGCAAAGAGCAAATGAACAGTGATGGGTATTAGATGTGTCTAAGTGGTACTCCTCGATGAGGAAGAAATTGTGCTAGTATTTAGATCATTGGCTCTCCCCATACAAAAGAAAAGGCCTTATTCCCATTGAAGAAACCAGATCATTGGATCTAATGTGACAAGGATACACCGATTGGTAAACTTGTTGCTTTTTGAGCTGATCATAATTTGGCACCATTCCCAAGACCTAAATTGCATTTAAGGCTATTGTATCTAGAAGAAAACAATCAAACATTTGATTTGGGGAGAGTTATAGGAAAGACATTCAAGTATGAAGCAAAGAAATGAAACAACTTGAAGATGAAGAAAGAGAGGTAGAAGAGTTGGAAGCACTAATTGTAAAGAAAGAAGATAGAGGACAAGGTAAGTATAAAGGAAAGTTGCCTATCAAATGTTTTTCCTGTAGTAAAATAGGTCATTTTACATCAAGGTGTCCTGAAAGAGTTCCTAGGTCTAAGCCTTACAAATCTAAATTTTAGAAGAAAAGTTATTTTGCTAAAGAAGGTGTGACTGATGAAGAGTTTGATAAAGAGAATGGAAATGAAGATGATTGGGTTTTCATTACTATCAAGGAAAATAGTCTAGTGGCTATTGAATCTGCTAAAGTTGAGAAAGCTCTTGCAACTTGAATTGAAGAAAGGGATAAGTGTGTTATTGAAAGTGGATGCTCACACCATATGACCGGTGACAAAAGCAATTCTTCTTTAAGTCTAGAGAAGTATGATGGTGGGTTGTGAGATTTGGAGATAATATAGCTAGAGTGATTCATGGCAGAGGTTCTATTTTCCTTGGTGGTAAGGATAGCACTGATGATGCTCTTTATGTTGAAGGCTTGAATCACAATTTTTTGAGTGTTGGATAGATGGTGGAAAATGACTATGATCTTCAGTTCAAAAATGGAAGATGGTGGGATACTTGGAAGTCTTCGAAATGTGGATTGCTTCAGTAAAACAAACAAAAGGTAATATTTTCACCTAAATGTTGGTGAAATTTGTTTAATTTATCAAGTGATGAAAGCTGCCATGGAATAGGAGGTTGTGTCATGTGAACTTTGATAACATTGTAAAGGTAAGTTCCACTCAATCAATAAGAGATCTACCTAAGCTAGTGAAGCCTGCTAACACAATTTGCAAGGAGTGTCAGATGGGAAAATAGACTAGAGTCTCTTTTCGGAGAAAACAACATCATTCAAATGAATTACTAGAGCTGATACATACTGATCTATGTGGTCCCCCTAGAGTCAGAAGTCTTCATGGAGAAAGGTACTTTATGCTAATTATTGATGATTACTCTAGAATGATATGGGTTGCTTTCTTAAGAGAAAAATGTGAAGCATTAGAGAAGTTCAAATGTTTCAAAGCTATGGAAGATAGTGAGAAAGGTCTAAAAATAAAATGCTTAAGGTTAGATAGAGGTGGTGAGTTCACCTCTAGGGAGTTTAATTCCTTTTGTTAAGAGCATGGAATCAGAAGACAGCTTATTCACTCCGCACTTCAACAATGAAGTTGCAGAGAGAGTAACGTTCTAGATGTCAAGCTAGAACAATGATGATTGAAGGAAATGTGCCTCACATCTATTGGAGTGAAGCTGTAAGCACTGTTGTGTACACTTTGAACTGGGTAAATGTAAATGGTAAATTTGATAAGACTCCTTTTGAATTATGGTTTGGTTATAAGCCTTCTATTAGGTATTTCAAGATCTTTGGAAGGAAATGATACATCAAAAGAGATGATATAAGAAAGTTTGATGCAAGAAGTAATTAAAGAATCTTTCTAGGTTATTCTACTAGAAGCAAGGCCTACCGGTGCTACAAATAAGATTAAGAAGAATGGTTGAAAGTGAAAATGTCATAGTTGATGAGGATTCTATTAAATCATCCAGATATTGTGGATATGATTCAGATGAAGACAATACAAACAAAGGGAAGAATGTTGAAACACATAATCAAATTCAAATTGTGCCATATGTTTCGGTAAAATAGTTCCCATTTGTTCTGGTAAATTAAGGTAGTTAGGAAGCAAAGACAAGTGCAAGTGTAGAAGAAAGATCATAAGAGTCAAGTTTAAGAAAATCCTAAAAACTCTAAGGTATGTGAAGCTAAATCATTATGAAAATCAAATTATAGGAGACAAGAATAAAGGTATACAAACTAGAAGAAATATTGCAAAAGAGTATTGCCTAATTTCCAAGATTGAACCTAAATATGTCAATGAAGCATGTAAAGATGAACACTGGATGTAAGCTATGAAATAAGAACTAATGTGGATTGAAAAGAATGATACATGGATACTTGTTCCTGTGCCCAAAGAAAAATGTGATTATACCTAAGTGGGTCTTTCAAAATAAGTTGAATGAATAAGGAGAAGTGGTCTAGAATAAAAGACTGGTATGTAAAGGGTATTCACAAATGGAAGGTATTGATTTTGAAGAAACCTTTTCCCCTGTTGCCAGAATTGAAGTTGTAAGATTATTTCTTGCTTATGCTGCATATAGAAACTACAAGGTCTATCAAATGGATGTGAAGTCAAAATTTTGAATGGTGAGTTAGAAGAATAGGTATACATTGAACAACCTGATGGATTTCAACTAACTGATGAGGAAAACATGGTTTTTCAATTGAAGAAAGCTCTATATGGACTCAAGCAAGCCCCTAGAGCTTGGAATGCTAGATTGGATAAATATTTACTGAAGCTGGGATTCAATAAAGGTACTGCTGACAACATATATTTCAAGTTGGATCATGACAAAGAATTGATTATTGAGGTCTTTGTTGATGATATTATTTTTGGAGGAGATGATAATCTATGTATGAAGTTTGCTGATGAAATGAAGAGTGAATTTGAGTTGAGTATGATTGGTGAGAAGAAATTATTTTTGGGACTGCAAGTTGCTTAGTTAGACAAGGGGATATTTATATCTCAATCTAAGTATGAGAAAGAGCTACTAAATAAGTTTGGCATGGATGATTCAAAACCTGCTGGTACTACCATGGTAACCAGATGTAAATTAACACAAAATGATGATTCTCCCAAAGAAAATCAAACAAGGTACAAATCAATGATTGGTGGATTTCTCTACTTAACTCATACTAGACCAGAAATTATGAATGTTGTATGTATGGTTAATAGATTTCAGGCTAATCCAAAAGAATCCAATGTGACTGCTATAAAGAGAATTTTCAGATATTTGAAAGGAACAATTGATTTTGGGCTTTGGTATCTTAAGGATGATGATCTTACTTTGAATGCATATATTGATGTGGATTGGGCAAGAGATGTAGATGACATGAAGAGTACTAGTGGTGGTGCTTTCTTTGTAGGGAAGAAGCTGGTGTCATGGTTGAGCAAAAAATAGAGCTTGATCTCTCTATCTACTGCTAAAGCAGAGTATATTACTGCTACAAATAACTATACTCAAGTGATGTGGATGAAACAAATGTTGAAAGATATTAAAGTAGTATATGATGAACCTATTGTCGTATACTATGACAACTCAAGTGCAATTAACATATCAAAGAATCTAGTGCTACATTCTAAGACCAAACATATATCAATCAAGTTCCACTTTCTAAGGGAGAAAGTGAGTGAGAAAGAAGTTAGAATGGACTATGTACCTACAAAAGAGTAGATTGTAGACATTTTTACTAAGCCATTGCCGAAGGATACTTTTGAGTATCTCAGAGGGATTCTAGGGGTGATCACCCCTCCTAATATGAACTAGGATGCATTAATTTGCATCAATCCATGCATTTCATGATCATATTATGATCCAGATTGATGTTGGTGGCTACTACTCAGGGGGAGTAGTCAATAGTTAGATGTGTAGATATGTGGTTCAGATCTTGTGTGTGGGAAGATAATGCTTATCTTTTCCATTGATTTCAAAGGGGGAGAAGTACAATGTGAAAAATATTATTTGGAGAGAAGAGCCTTGTGGGGAGAAGAGAAGAGTTGAGGAGAAGAGTCAGAATCTAAGGAGGAGTAAGTGTTGATTGAGAGTTGGGTTGATGGTATTTTTCACATCATGTGTTTCCATCAATGCCAAAGGGGGAGATTGTTGGATGCTGTGAATGTGCTGCTGATATGTGGTTGTCATTGATGTCAACACTATTAGCATTATTGCATTGAAGGCTGTATATGTTGAGGATATTGAGAAAATTGTTAAAAGAAGAGTTGCAGGTTCTCAGTGGAATAGTGAAGGTCATGAAGGTGTATTGTTTTGTACGTTGAAGATCAGTTTTTGTGGATTAAAGGGTTTGTTTCTAAGTGTATCTAGTGCATCTACTGGAAGTTTGAGAGGTTCGAGCAAAGTTTTGGTTGTTCTATGAACAATTATGTTCTGGCAATATTTATGTGGATTATGTAAGTGTTCCTGAGTAAATCTTATGTGTTTTTGGTAATTTTTGTTGCTACAGATGTCTCTCTATTATTTCTTGGTGCTCACGGATGCTTCTATATCATGCTCTATCTTTGTGGTACATCCACATTGATCGGTGTGCTCGTGGTCAAATATTTTTCTCTATGTGTTAAGTTTTTCATGTTCTTGGCCTACATGATGGTGGTAATGTGTTGTGGATCTTCGAGGTGTAATTAATTAAAGTATTTTTGTGTTGGAGTACTTAATTTGGTCTCCACTATGTTGTGGCTGACCTTGGTGGATTCGCATTGCAAATTACTTTGTAAATTTGGGCCGACATTGAAAATATGTTTTATATTTTTTTGGCCGACAAAGTTGTGGATGTAATATCTTGTTGTAGATATATAAGAGCAATTTTTTCATCGATGTAAAGTGTGTTCAGTGTGGTTGAATTTCTCAGTGTTCTCTTGTGTGTGTATGTGCGAATATCATTTGATTGCAGAGCAAAGTGTGAAGAAGATTGAGCAGAGTGTGAAGAAGTTTGAGCGAAGTGTGAAGAAGGTTTTCTGTACTTAACTAGAACTATAATCAGGCTTGTGTAGAAGCTCTTTTCTCAGTTCACATTTGGATGGTTTTAATCCAAACCTTTCTTTGGATAGTGAGTCCTCTTTTGCATTTGAGTAGTGAGCTCCAGGCAGTGTGCTTGAATGCATGTGCATTCCCATTATTCATATACTTTTTACAAGGTATAATATTGTGGACTAACCTCCATCGTGGTTTTTCCCCTAACAGGATTTCCACGTAAAAATCTTGGTGTTCTCTATGTTTATGATGTGGTGATTGTTCATGGTTAATTATTCATTCATTAGATCTGAGATTAAGTTAAGATTGAAAAGTTTAATTATTCTATGACAACTGATTCACCCCCCTCTCTCAGTTGTCTATCCTTGTTTTTCCAACACATTTTTCCAATTAACTAAAATTGTGGAACAACACAATTAATGAAAAAATTCATACCATCGCATCCATTCACAGTGCAGATTTAAAACATACAACCTTTCATCATCACTTTTTTTTAGCTTTTCAATAGTAAAATACCACAAGCTCATCCCAAGATTAAAAAATCAATAAACAAGAAATATCATCCACAGATAACACAATAGATGGTTTTAAACTCATAATCTTCTATTTATTTTCATCAATTAAGACATGTTTCTGCATAGAAAAATCCATTGGCATACAAAAAACTATTGTCTATCAACATTATCATTAAATTAACAAACTTCTAAAAATAAACTACTTGCATTAAAAAACTATAAAATTGTTCAAGTATCTTGCATAAAGCTGTAAAGTAAAACTATGTCTAGTCTTTAGGTAGCCAATCTAACTTCAATCAACTGACCTTTACAATGAGGAGAGAATTCTAAGTTATAGAAATAATTAACATCAATTTCTCCAATAAAAAATCAGGATCCAAAAATTTGGGACTTAGATCCATAATCATAGGTGCACCTCTAGCTGAGTTTGAGTCTTATTTTGCTCAAATTCTTGCACCTAGGAAGTCTGCCATATGTCAATCTAGTCAAAATCTGACTGGGAGTCACTATCTTGTACACTGCTGATCACCATGCCCAATCCTTGGTCTATCAAAATTGACCCAGCGCTATCCACTTGTTCAAAAATAGATCTAAAGATACTATTGTCCATATGATGGTTGGAGATGGTTAACATTCCTAACCTGATTCCTTTTCAAAAAATGGAATATTCCATTTCCACTTAGTTACTTGTAGCTGCTTTGGATGCCTTGTATTTGAAATAATCATCCATATTATTAAAAAAAAAAAATTGTATGGTTTCCTCTTCAGACACATCTACCCATTCCACCCTGAACATTGCTCTTTCATACTCTTTGTTGGTGGCCATATAAATATCCTACAACTGGGAAAAATTCCTAGTAGCATCTCCTACATAAAATATGATGTCCATAAGCTTATCCAAAAGAAGCCCTTCATCATCATCTCCTTTCTTGATCATTCCTTTGGTTCTATTATTCCACTGATCTTTCATTTCCTAGAAAGTAATCAAATCAGCACTTGGTGAAGCCTCCTTACCAATCAGTTCAACAATAATCCCCTTTGCAACCTTTCTTTCATCAAATAATCTTGCTGAGCCTACTGTAGTATTCTTCTGTGTTCCATGAGGAATTTTATTTTGAAGATCAAAATATTCATACATTTATCAAGATAACCAAAATCACGATCTTCCAAAATGTCATATTCAATTATATCTATGTTGGGCACCCTTTTCAATATTCTCACCTTCTTCAGATCCTAGCAACTTGATATATTCTCTCAGGGACTTAACTAAATCACCTACCTCTTTATAAAATTTTAAACCAGTAGTAAAAAGCTCTTCTGTATCCCTCTGAAGAATGTCAATCCATCTCTCCATCATTTGTGATTTCCCTTTAATTTTAGTCACCTCCTTCACCTCTTTGTGGCTTATTAAGATTGGAACCTCTGATGGTGTTGGTTTTTTAGGAGTGGATGTGATTAGTCCTTTTCAAGAAAAATGTTCATTTTCCCTACTTGAGACTTTAGCTCATCCTTAGCCTACTTTTCCTTGATCAATCATGACTTAGTAGTGGTAGCCACAATATCAATTAGATTTATTTATTGATTTCTTGTCTGTTTGCCTAGATTGAGTGTTTATTTGATAATTTGTAGCTTGGAGCTCCTTGTCATCCTTATCAGCCATAGGTGTAGCAACATCTTCTATGAAGTCTCCATCATCAGTTAACCTTGTAGAGTGAACAACATAGGGCTTCTTCTTAGCTTTCACCCTATCTACTTACTTTACCATTTCATCCCATGTTACAGGTTGGGATTGAACTTGTTATCCCTTTTCCAAATTCAGTTTCAACCAAGTAGGAGCAGTTGGTTGGGTTACTGCCTGTTGAGTACTGGGAGGTGTTGATGAAGGGGGTGTAGAAGAAACTACCTCCACATTCTGCTTAGAATAATTATTTTGTTGCTCCTATTCTTTTTGCAACCTTTCCTACTCTATTTTCTTATTTTGAGCTCTAATTTCTTCTATCTTTCTCATTTCTTCTTCTTTTTGTGCAGTTCCCTCTTCATCCCTTAACCTTTGTTCTTCTAACTCCATTGCAAGAAGTTCTTCTGTTGCTTTATTCTTCTTAGCTTTCTCCTTTTTTTCAACTCTTGTGCACTAGCTTCTTCCTCGACCTTCTTTTGTGCCTCATTAGCTTCCTTTTCTAGCTCTTCATTTTTCTTTCTTTTTTCTTCTTCCTCACTAGCTAACTCTTCAGCATCTAATCTTTGAGCACTTTCCATTATTTATTTTTTCTCATCTTTGGTCAAAAAATCATTCATTACACCCTCACCCTATAAGCTTCCCTCTTGGAACATAGTCTCCTCTTCTCCAACTTCTTCCCTCTCAAGATATTTTTTCCATTCTATTTTTTCTTCTTCTTGAGGTGGAGTTTTTTTAGAGTCTGAGGGAATAGGTGAATTTTTCACATCAATCAATGGGTCCCTCTCCTCTTGAGAATTTTTGTTTCCATAGTCAATGGTGTGGTGAAAGGGGTATCCTTAGTTTGCACAAGAACTATAGAAGGACTTTCTTCAAAAGCTTGTTCTTTAGGGTACATAGTATTTATAGGCATAGCACCAAGACTTGAAATGACCCCTGCAACATCAGCTTGATAAGTAATCTTAGCTTTTTCCAAAGCTTCAGTAACCTGCTTCATCAATACTTCTTCTGCTTGAGCAGGTTCCTCTATGGCCACCTCTGTGGCTTTGATAGTTTTCTTTAATTGCTTGTACTACCTTGTCTCAGTGGAAGAAGTGGGTTGACTACTAGAATCCTTCTTCCTTGAAGCCTTAACTCTTGGTTGCTTTAGACAGAGGTTAAGCCATTTCAGGATTCTATCCACCACCACCTATGACACCTTATGAATATTAGTTTCTTCTTTTCCCATCCAATTCATTGGCTCCAAATCCCTGGTGGCCACTTTATCCATTTCATAGCGGGGATCAAGAGTAATCCCATCATCAGTGGTGCCTTCTGGTATATCCTTTGCAACCTCAAAATATTTCATTTAGGGAATTGTTAATCTTTCATATCCCCTTTTCCTTACTTCAAACTGATCTTTTAGGTTGGCCCAAAAGTCCTCCAGAAGTGGCCAATGATGGGGAAATTGTGAAGCATATAAACCATACATTTTCTTAAGATTAAAGTCTTTCCTCGATGTATGATGTTTGAGATTCATGGGCTGAAACTCATTTGTTGCTATCTTAGTTACTATGAAAGAGGAACAAGAATAAAACCCCAATTTCATTAGGAATGAATGGAATCCAACCTTATGTTGTGTGGAAAACTTGGCATTCACCTCTGCTGCTTGACGAGCAAATTCCATCAACACCCATCTATCACCACAACACGTTGGTAATTTTAAAAGGTGCCCATCATATCCAAATATTTTGAAATAGGTGGATCTATGGTATTGGATAAATCAATATCCAAAATCTTCAATAAACTCCATTGCCTCTCGAGATAATTTGAAACCAACATCACCTATGAGCCGATTAATGACAACATATGAAATTGCATCATTAACACTTTTGAAATGCCTCTCCGCTACCTTCAACTCTAGCTGATCATAGTGTTCCCATACTTTCTTCTAATGTAGACCATCATGCATTGATCCTATGGGAGTTAAACCCAGAAACTGTCCCATTCTTGCAACACATTATATCACATATGAAGACATATAGAAAGTCTTGGTTTCTACCACTTTCAATAATTGATCATGGATTTTGTCTGAAATGATATGTCTCCAATACAAATACTATTGTCCATCAAGAATCAATTGGATGAATGGGAACATCCAATGCTCAAATGCATGAGAATATTCCTTTCCAAACACTCTTGCTAACAATGCGATCATATCACCAATATCTTCAGAGAAATTAGACCTCTTAGGTTTAGAGGGGCATTTTCTTTAATGATTTCTTCTCTATTTTGAGCCACTTTTTGTTAATGAATCTTTTGTTCCCATCTTCATCTACTTTCCACTACTTCAGTGTCTCATCCTTAAACATAATCTTGGGGTAAGGGTGAGGAGGACGATAAAAAACTAGTCTAATCATCCTTGGAGGTAGATCAATAATCACATTTCCTTGTGCATCAATGCACTACCTCTGAGTTGGATTATAGGTCTGTGCAGTAGTTAGTATAAATTTTGGATATTGTACAACAATGGGAAATGTAGCAACATGAACCAACTTGGAATTAGCAATCCTCTTAGCCCTTGGGGTAGCATCTTCTAAAAATGTATCATCATAAAACTACTTAAGGTCAATATGCACTATAAGTGTGTCAATGATCTTCATGACATCAAAACAAAACTTGGTGGTACTGGTGTCCCCTGGAACTTGTACTTAATCATGATAGGGATTTGTTTTGGTTTTAGCCTTTTAGCCTATGCCCCCTTTGATGTTCCTTTAGTGGGAACTTCCTCCTCCGAATCAAACATTTGTTTAATACCTGCAATATTGATCATTATCAGACAAAGAGGAGAAATGAGACGAGTAGATTAGCACAAGAATTCATATTAATCCCCATTCTTTCAAGAAAGATTTCCATTTTACAAGTTAACTCAACATTTTTTGGGTTTCGGGTTTGGGACAAAACCAAGAGCTTGACCATTCTAAGCATAGTACTAAACTATATCAGAATTCAAGATTGGAGAAAACCTTGAATTAGAACTTAATACCCCACCCATGAATTCTATTGGACATCATAATTAGGTTTTCATTTAGCATCTACACCCATAATGACAAGAAGGTTTCAGTCTCGTTTCACGATCCGATCCTGCAATGTACTCAAAAATTGGGATCGAGATGGCACTAGGTACCGACACTTTGCAAATGGGATTAGTTGAGGGATCACTCTGAGTTTTGATCCTGATGAATCATCGGACGTCAGAATCGGGAAATGATATGAGACTGAACTCATAGGAGTAAACAAGTTTTGGTAGCATCCTGAGTCTTGATCCCAATATGATATTAGGAGTAAGAATCAGGATTTCATTAAGAACTTGACCCTTGGTATGTGTAGTGGGCATAATTTAACTTTGAGTTCTGATTCCCGATGCTGTGTCAAAAGTCAAAATTGGGGTGACACCAAATGATGGAACCTATAGGTATGTCAAAGGTAGGGTGCCCATCTAAAATTTGATGCCAATGGTGATGTGGGGATTAGAATTAGGACACGAGTGGATACATCATCAAAAATTTGAACATTTTGGAATTACAACATGAACTTTGATCCCAATGAAACATTAGACATTGGAATTGACACAAACCAAAGACCTAGACCCAAGCAATGGTTTAAATGTATAGTGCAGTTCTAAATCCTGATTCTGATAGAGATTCAGGATTGGGATCGAAGCAATCAACAAACGTGAAGGAAAGATAAATGTAATAATATATAAAAATACACCCTCGAAATCAATATTTTTTTAGTAATGACTGAACCTTAAAGGTTATGAAATTTAAAACATATATGACCGAGTAGTTGGAAAACCCTAGATAAACTAGGGTACGAAGGGGAACATAAAACCCCGCAAACAAAAGATGACATAAAACATGAGAAAAAAATGGGGAAAACCTTAAAAAAAAAGGAAAAATGAACCCAAGGGTTTGAGAATGAAGAAAAGTGCACCAAAGGGTGCCAAGAAAACAAAAAAAACCAGAAAGAAAAGAAAGAAAGAAACCAAAGTAAACGTGAAACAACAGAGAAAGAAAACATAGGAAAACCAACAAAAAAGGGAAAACATAGGACAAGACGCCTACCTCCAAACACAATTAAAAATCTGATAGAAAGGTGAGAAATTGAAGCGCTACCCCAAACCATAACTCTCAACAATGCTTTGGTTCATTCCGTCAAACTGTACAGGCCAAAATGAATGAAAATCAATGAGTGATAGGAATAAAAACTTGCTCGTGCATGCAAAGAAGTGTCCATAAATGCAGGTAGGTTGGGCCTTGGGATTGGGGTGGAAGTCATAAATATGCCATCACAAGAATGAAGGAAAGCGAGAGTCAGGATCGGGACATGACATGGCACCGAACTTTTAATGAGTGCAAAGTTGAAGCGAAGCTCCGAAATTTGAATCCTGACAAACAAAGGAAAATGCAGGAATCGAGATTGGGACGAAACATGGAACATGAATTTTGGACAAGTTCTTGGTTCCAATTCTTCTACGATGTTTGATTTTAAGAAAGGCAAAGAGAGTCAAAAATCAAGATTGGGATGGAAATAAGAACAAGAACTTTGGAAAAGTTCTTGGTTCTAGTTCTGGTCCAATGTTAGATTCTGACACAAGAAAAAACACACAAGGAAGAAAAAGAGGAAGTCAGGATTAGAACAAAACTAGGAACTTACACTTTTAAGGGTGTAAGGTGATGCTTCTGATCTAAAATCCGAATCCGACAGAACAAAGAAAACACAAGGAAAAGCATGGGGATTGGGATAGGAACAAAAAAATGAAATTACACTTTAAAAGTAACAAGTGCCAACGACAGTCCAAAACCCAAACCCAAAAAACAAAGGAAAACAGATACTTAGGAGAAAAAGACAACTCCTAAAGCCTGAACAAGAACAACCAAGACAAAAAACAACAAAGGGGGACCCATTTTAACCAAAACAAAATGTGGTGGTTATGCAAGGTATAATAGGAATGTTTCTTTTTCCTTTTTTGACTTTGTTCCCTTGTTTCCTTGGGTTTTGCTAGGGACCATTTTCTTCCTTCTCCCTTTTATTTGCTGGTCTCCCTAGGGTCCTTTTTTCGTATTTTTGGTTGTTTTCTTCTTTTAGGGCTTATCTCTGAATTGTTGGGCCAAGTGATGTAATGTGGAACTTTAAAATCGATCCTTGGCTTGTCTTGTTTTGATCTTTGTCTCTTTTTAAATTTTCTTCCTTTCCTACCTTTGTGGTTTGTTTCATGTTCCATTTTTCTCCAACCATCTTGATTTTTGTATCTACGTTCTTCTTTTCTCACCTTCATTTTTTCCAAATCTACTTTTTGTGAGTTTATATTCAAATTTTGTAGTTCGCAAGTTTTTTTCACTAAAAGAGGCATTTTTTATTTTATACCCTTCTACTTCTAAGATTAATTAAATAATTCATTATTATTTAATTAATTATCTACTTCTCATCTCCAAATTAAATATTTATTATTTAATTAATTCCCACTTCCTAAATTAAATAATTTCTTTAATTATTTAATTTGTTTCTCAAAAATCATCCAAAATAAGTAAAATCATTTATTTTATTTATTTTTGGTAACAAATGGGGAAAGGGCCCCTAAATCCAACCACAAAAAAATGAGGCCTAGAGGCCACCAAAACAACTAAACAAAGCAACAGGAGCTACAGAACCAACCAACACCCTACAAAAAGTCTGATACCTAACTACACAGAACAACATAAACCATATACCAACATAGAACAATAGTCTTAAAGAGAAAACCAAAACTAAATTTACAAAGGGGACCTAGGCCCATAGAGAGTAACAAGAAAAAAACCAAAAAAAACCAACCACCAGATCCAATTACTCCTTCGAAAAGCAGATAAAGTTCCATTCATTCTCAAGTTGTTCCATAGCCTCACTGTATTGCTCCAACGAACTAGTCACACCACCATCCAGTTGCTCCTCCATATCCTGAGAGGCTTGTTTCTTATGAAGTCCTTTCCTGGCCTTAGTCGCCCCACTTACCATCCCAAAGATGGCTCTATGCATTATGCCCAAAGTAAGTGAAGAAAAATTAGAAACGTCCATCAAAAAATTTAAAATGGCTTTGAACAATGGTACTCTACAATTTTTTTCAGAAAGAAAAATTAGAAACACCCATCAAAATTTTTTAAATGGCTTTGAACAAAGATACTCCTTCAAATGAAGGGGCTTCATTCAAACATGCATGGCATCCAAATCCTTTGAATGAACCCCCCTTCGGATTGACCCGCCCTTCAAATGAACCCCCTTTCCAATGAACCACCCCCTTCTAATGAACTCCCGCTTAATGAAACATTATAATATATGTTTATTTGGTGCCATATAGGGGTTGTTCATTCGAATCCCCATTCTAATGAAGGGGGGCTCAAATGAGCCCCTTTTTTTTCACCTTCCCCTCCCTCATTTCAAAAGCTATGCCTTTGTTGGCTTTCAAAGCTAAGGAAGGAGGTGCAAATGGAGTCAACTTGATAAAAGAGGTTGGAGGACCATAGTCCTCGAAACACGCTTTCCAACAACTATAAATTTAATATTTTTTGATTTTTTTAAATTTTTACTAGACATAGGTTATTCACTCAACATAAAATTCAGTGAAAAATCATTGTGGAAAAATAGTAAATTTGAGATAAAAATTTGAAAAATATCTATGCCCTAGGTATTTATCTCTTTGTTCCAACATTTTTTTGTTTTGAATTTCAATACATAAAAAAAAAAAAAGTTATGTGGGGCGAAGTGCACTTATGTCTAAATTGTAATTGGTTTGACTTCAAAACTTAACTAAAACAAAAATGTTCAACAAAATATTATGAAATGAAATGTAAAATCTAGATATCAGTTTTACCAAACTAAATTCAAAGAATCCAAATTTTATCCTTCATAGAAAAAAAGTTATGCAGAACGAAGTACACATCACTTTTTTAAAATGTTGTCTACTATTAAAAACTAGTCATGAAAGGAGACACAAACAAAAAATACAAGTTAATTTTAAACTTTTTAAAAAATTATATATTTAAAATCTACAAACAAAATATCACGAATCACTTGTTTCCATCATCTTCAAATTCCTAATAGTTTACTTGCTATAGGTGTTAGAAAGTGAATATTTTTCTCAAAATATTGATTTCAATGTCAATTTTGGTTAAAAAGTGTAACCCATTATTGTTGGATGACCCTTCCATTTTCCTTTCCCTTTATTAGAATCTATGGACTTTGTAGACTCTCCTAACAAATTCTACCTTGTTCAAATATAGTACCTTAATGTTGTTCTTTTCAAGAAGATGAGTGAGATGAGCCATTTTCTTTTTAGGAATTTATGCTCATCATGACCAGATATCTTACAAAAGGCACACTTAACCTTCTCCTTCTTAGAATTGTCATATTTAGAGGAAGAGGTTTTAGGATATGATTGTGAGGATTCCAAATTTATGATCTTGTTTCTTCTTTCCTTAGTTATTTTGTTTTTTATTATGCTTTCTTGGACCTTTTTGGTCCTGAGTACCCCAATTTTTATCAAGGCACGAGACTTAGAAGGCTTTATAGTGCCAATTTGAGCCAACTTATCCCACTCCTTTGTGAATTTATTAGAATTCATGTATCAACAGAAGGAATTGATTAGGAGGCTCCTAAAGGAATTTTAGTATCATAAATTGTAGAAACAAAACAAAATAGTTCATACCAAGTTTAGAGAGAATACTTAAAATCAACTACTTATCTTCCTTCTCAATTTCATAATATTTCAATTGTAATCTTATGGATTTTTGTTTAGTGAAGAAGTCTTGAATAGTGTCAAAACTTTTAGGAGTTAACCCTATGATCTCATTCTCATATTGATGACCTATTAATTCATCTTACTAGAGTTTTTCCAAAGTGATCGATACATTATTTGGTATGTTAGCATATTCAATATGAAAGAGTAAATCAAGAGTTGAAGACGTGTTCAAATTCTACTCCCATTGTTACCCTATGCAATCATAACTTTTCATGGAGATTGTCTTTTTACTTTTCCATTAAAAATAGTTGTAGTGTTAGAATTGAAATTGTGACTTAATCCATTTTAGGTAGAAAAAATTGTTTGTGAATACATGAAGGGATAATTTAGAATGCAAGAAAGACGAAAGAGATACTCCCCCTTTCCACTAGAATTATAAATCATTCCGTAGATATTACAATATTGTTACTTTATAATTTAGTGCATTTACAAAGCTTTTACTAGATTACAATATCCACTAGGCCCATAATGGTCAAAAGATCAAATTTTGATATAAAATAAATATGTTACATAATCTAAAAAATGACTATATAGCTATGTAACTCTCTCTAGCATCTTCCCAATGCCTATTCATTTATGAAAAATGGAGCTCCAAAGGAAAATTTATGAAATGTCAAAGAAAAAATAAATTACTAGCTTCAACCTGCAATATTTGGGAAAAGGAAATTTTTATCAAAATCACCTTGGATAGAAAGTACACTTCACCAAATTTTCATTGACTATCTGTTTGCAAAATTATTCCACTTGGATCAAAATATAAAATTAAAAAAAAAGAAGGAACAATTTGAGCTCAAGAGGGGCCCTAGTGGCCTTCAAGTGAACCATGGGTGGCACCATCAATGAAACTAGTTGTTGAAGCAATGATTTGGCAATGGTTGAAGTGTTGTAGGCGAAGGTCGATGTTGAAACCATTGGTACTTTTTGGTTGTGTTTTTTAAGACCACTTGTGGTCTAAGGACTTGTAGGGAATTTAAACCTGCAATGGCTTAAGGCCATAAGAATTGGCATGGAGCACCCAATTGAAACCTTAGCACTAGTGCTTAAGAATTATACATTAGCCAATAGTGCTTAAGCACTACAATTATTTTTTGGATTTTTTTTTGAAAATTTTGGCTCAAACTGCATGTTGGGGGGTTGTATGAGACTAGCAATTTTTTTTGCCTCAAATTCACTTGGCACCAAAATTGGGAAAATATATATGAGAATAGGGGTTTTTGGGCCTTTTGGATGCAATAGTAATGTCCTTTTGGCTAAACAATGCCCCATATGGAAGTTTCTTTGTAGATCAAAGCCCTAATTGTTGTTGTTTCATATGATATCCAAATTAAATGTAATGAAATCCAATTCTACTTTCTTGAGCCTCTTGAACATGTTGAAATAGTACAAAATGTTACCATGCTATAGAAATAATAGATACAATCAATATATCTCACCAATTTTTTTTTTTCCAAAAATAGGTTAAAATACATCTTCATAATTCATTTTTAATTCTATAGATCATTTGAAAATTTAAGAGAAGAGAATACAAAAATTTGCAAGATCATCCAAAGATTTCTAATCTCTCAATTAGGAATTCTAAAACTCAAAATTTTAAAAAATAAATATTTGATATCATGTTAGAAATCTAAAACATATGCATAACCAAAAAAAAATTAAGAGATAAATAAGCTATAAATACTTCAAAATAATAAAACAAATATAGATCAAAGAAATTGAGAGATATACAAATATCAAGATGATAGAACTACACTAGGATCTCACCAAAAGAAGCTACCACCAAGACTGGAAATAAAATCTAGGTAGTGAGCTTTTATAGACTTAGGGAGAGGGTGGAGGTGGCAAGTCCCAACAATGGGGAGTGACCTCCAAATGGTCTAAATTCAATAAATGTAACTCCCTTGTAGGATGATGACACTTATATAACCCATTCATTAATTAAACTCACTTTATTAACCTAATAAAGATTAATAAGTGTAGGAAAAGCCTAGGACTAAGGGAAAATAATTAACCCACTAGGAAAATAAAAAACCTACACTAAAAATCATATCTAGAGCTAATGAAAAATATGAAAATATACCCAAATAAAATTCACCTAATATTCTTTATAGCTATTAAAAAATTGATAGCAATAATAGACTCTTTTTTAAAAAAATTGGAATTCAGATATAAAATATATTGAAAAGTAAGCAAGTCTAGTTACAATATGTATGTGACTAGGGTGGTCACACTAGATACAATTTTTTGATATACTTATTGGTTCTTGATTGGGATATTGTATCTAACTAAGCAAGTAAGAAAGATATTGAAGTGAAAGATATGGCAGTTATTTTTTGTGTCAGTGGAGAATATTTTGTCGAGAACACTAGCATGGCGTGTAGATGTCTGCATGGTGTGCTTATGTCTTGACATGATTCTTTCCTTTGGTATTTAGAGATGTGTTACAATTCTCCATTTGTGACGAAGAGTAACATCTCTACTCCCTTGACCGACCTCGAATGACTCCTTTGCCTCCAATTTCATCTTCAAATGACTATCTCTTTCATTCTTTCATTCTCTCTTGGAAACTTCTTGATCACTCACACACTTGAGCTACTATCTTTCACTATTTTCACAACATTCTTACCTCCATTAAAGTATAAAGTTGGTGTTTTGTTGGTTGAATCTGCTCATTGTTGTGGCAACGTTGGAATTTACAAGCTTGCAAGCTCACTCCTCCCATTTTCCTTGAGTGCACATGGTTGAAGGTGATAGTATTCCATCTTCCATTCACTTAGCATTATCATATTCTTTTCATAGCATATTGTTGTTTAGCATAGTGCTTAGTAATTTCACTTCAATATCTTTATTTATCACATTTCTCCTATCATTGCTATATTGGTTGTCCATGGAGGTGGAAACACCAAAGTAGGGGACTGACTGCAGTAGTGCTTTATACACAACCCCAACATTTTCCCACTCATGTCTGTGTAGGTTGTTCATCGAGTGTACAATTTGAAGATATCAACTCATGGGTAGGAAGGTGCGCTTTCCTCACCCTCTTTTGTCAATTTATAGTTTAGATCAAGTTAAATTATTCTTCCTTTTGTTGTATTATTTAGCTTCTTTCTATTTTTGTTATTGCATTAAATCATATTTTTTAGGATGTTAGTTAGTTTCCTTAGCCTTTTTCCTATATTTTATGTTTTTTTTTTCATACGGATGCCAACAAGCCACTAAGATACCAGTGCACCATGCTGTCATCTATGTTGCATGCTATGGTCCCCGGGTAGTGAGCTACCTAATTTACAGTTTGGACTTCAGAGACTTGCTCACCTAACTTCCTGAAACTCTTGGGTTGGAAAAATAAAAATGACAAATTAGTTGTCCTCCCTTTTCATCCCTTTGAACATCAAACCTCTCTCAAAACATTCCTTAGCTTGAGGTAGATCAGGGTAGCCTATTGTTATAGACCCTCCCATGACTGAGGGTCCTGAGCAGTCGGTCCCCCTCCTCTACATTTTGGTGAACCCGACGTGAACTATTTTGGTTTCATTTCATAGTGTTGAAGGAATCTTCTCTTGTGTTCTAGGTGTGTTCTAGGTGTGTGTGTTGGAGGGCACCTAGCTTTGCAACCCAACCTATGACCCCTAGTGACATAGTTAAAAGAGTCCCTAAAAATTGTGAAGAAAACTCTAGAATAGGTCACTATTTGATCATTAAACCCTTCAGGGCTTATGAGAAAGTCCTTTTCAGTGTACGTAGAAGATGGTTTCTTTTATGCATCTTCCCATTTCATCTGTGCATCTTGTGAATGGGTCCCCTATTATAACCTTTATATCATAGGACCTACCAATGAATGCGAGTAGAGAACCCTCTCGTTTGCATATTCCTGCTTGTATCAATGGGAAAACTGGGACTAGTGTTCTTGTTGATCCTACATGTTGAGTTAATGTTATCACAGAGGAGATTATACTAATAATCTTTTTACACAAGGATGTATACAATGAATCTAAAAGCATGATACATACACATGATGCACTTTATGTTCCTCCCATTGGTTCTATCACCTTTTTAGTCTTGATTGGACCTAGATCATAAATTCCCTCTTTGATATTATCACAGAGTCCTTGTTCAAAGTGAAGCTAGGCATTCCTTTGCTAGTTTCCATGAATGTAGTTCCTTCGGTGATCCATAAATGTTTGAAATTCTCCCATGAGGGCTTCGTGCATGTTGTACATGACACTAGGTACAAACCCCTAGTGTCATGTGGGGCCTATTCCTTATATCACTTTTGGCCTACCCCTATTGGTCTGCTTCCTCCTAGAATGGACCTATTGTATCAAACTTATATAAAATATAAAAATTTGGGCATAGCACCGAAAGTGACCTATTCTCCTTCCCCTTATGCTACTTTGGTTAAAGCTTCTTTGGTTGTGCTATAGTGGGTTGTCTCTTCCTCTTAGAAGGGGAAGGAGAATTCCACTCATGCTCAGGAGCTTTCTTCTTCTTCCTCTATAGTTCCACCTACTTCTGTCTCCTGTCTTGCTATGAAACCTTCAGTTTCTACTCCCTTGCATCTCTTGGGAAGACCAATGGTGCCCATTTGGTGGAAGGCCAAGCATGAGGTGTTTAACCTTCCTGCCTTGCCCATATTTCCTCAACCTATCTTGTATGGTAAGGGGAAGTGTCCTTGTGGAGTCACCACTTCCTCTTAGCCTCCATGACCTCCTACTGTTCTTGTCCCTAGGGTGGTGAATGAGAAGAGGGCCACCATTGAGGTGCTTGAATTTGATTCTTTACTGGTTGTTGTCTCTGCTCCTACATCTCTTCTTCCTATTTTTTTCCAAGAGTCACTTCCTCCTCAAAAAATGACTATGATGGACACACCAATGATAGAATAGGAGCCTCTCACTCCTCAAGTTTTAGCTTCTACCTCTTGGAGTCAAAGAAATCACCTTGCACATGAGTGTAAACATTAGAGGAAGGCTCTGGCTACTAAGCAAGCTTCTTTGTAGAAGATGAAAGGGGAGTTGACAAATCTTGTTTCAAAGTCTCCTATTGTTCCCTCCTCTTCCACCCCTTCTACTTTGATTCCTATAGCCTCAATCTTGCTTTCGAATCCCTCCTATGAATGCGAATGGACCTAACCCTAGAAGGGTACAAGTTTTCATCGCTCCTTCAGTTGAGCCTCCTCTCTTGATGTCCCTTTCGGACATCTTGCCTTTTCCTAAGCCCATGGATATACCAAATACGTTGGTGGTTTCTACTACAGTCTTTTCCTCTTCTTCCTTGCCTTCGACTTCATCTATGGGGATCTTGCATCCAACAATGAAGGGGAAGTTGGAGGACAACCCTACCTGTAATGGGGGTCGAAAGAAGGGGTCACCTTCTTCAGAAGTTGGTTCTGCTTTGGATTGTGTCATTCTAATTATACAAGTGGCCTCGATGTCCCTCGAGTTCGTCACCTACTCTATTGACACATGGAACTACCATCAAGTGCATGTTTAACTCAGTGGATGATGTCTCGGCTTTGTCGGTGATTTTTACAAAATCAGTGACGTTTACCTCACAAGATTTGAGCAAAGAATACCTCGAGGGCCCCTCTTCCTTGGCTCTTGTCGTAGGAGAGTTGGAGGGTGCTCCCCTTGCTATCCCACTCTTGCAGGCTCATTCACCTTCCCCTTATAATGATCTAGATTGGGAGAACAACCTCTTTGTTGATGAGGACTAGGAGGGTACATCTTCTTTATCTATAGATTAGATTTGTGTGTGTGTCGTATTTCCCTCGTGCTTGTTTTATGTGTTCCTGGAGGACCCTTGTCACCCTTGTAGGTACTTGGATACAAGAGTGTTTTGTGTTGTAAACTTCTATTTTTTACATTGTTCTCTTTGTTATGCCTTGAATTTCGACAATTAGGGACGATGCAAAGTGTTGGGGGAATTTAGGCCTCCCTTCCATGTTGACCCAATTTTTTATTTTTTATTTTGTTTTCATGTACCTTTCTACACATGATCTGATATAGTAGGCGATTGATGACAATTCATACATATTATTATACATATTATTATATCATCTATCTATCTATATCTATGAGTAGTCCTGACCCTAAAATATTAGATCCCCATATCTCTTGATTTCTTCAACTTTCCCTATGTTTTATTTTTATATTTCTTTCTTCTTTGCTTGCTTTGTGATGTTGTGGCACCTATGTGTTGTCCCTTGTGTGTGCGACAACATTTCCATGATTACATCCATCATGTACATCACGGGCCACGACATCAATTTCTTCTCTCTCCTTAGGATGTCACGTTACTTTGTGTTCAACACATCATCCTAAGGGGGGATATTATACTACTTTGATTTTCAAAAATGGTGTATTTGGTGTCCAATGAATCCCTCGTTGAAAGTCCTTTATTTTTCAAAAACTTGTATTCTTCAACAAGGACCCCTAGGAGAATTTTTCTTTCGTCATAGAGTCGTAAAGAAAGAATCTGAAAACTTTCCTTTGAGAAGGGATTACTTTTTCTGATGAATACGTCTAAAAACTTCCCTTGGTGAGGGAGTATTCTTCCTTTCAAATTCCTTGATGAAAGAGATCTTTCGAAAGGATTCCTTGATGCTAGAATTGTTTGTGAAAAAAATATTTTCTTTTCGAACAGAGCATCCCTTGAACGGACCCCTTTCTTTTGAAAGGTTCTTGAGAGACCCCTTTCAAAGCTTCTCCTTTGATTGTTGACTATTTGCATGACTACCTATTTGCCTGCATAGCTTTTTGCTATCTAATATATTTTGTTTATGGATTAACATGTTGCTTTATAGGACCAAGCACCTGTGAAGCTGATTTTTCAATCAAGCTTGGAGGACTGAGCACCTCAAGATTTCCTTGTAGGGCCAAGCAACTGTAAGGGCCTATCAGACTCTACGAATCCCTCACACTTGGCCTCCCTCAGGACCGAGCACCTAGGATGTCTCCTCTGTAGGACTGAGAACCCACAGATCCTTTTGTTCACCTTCCATAGGTTTGAGGGCCTATGGTGCATTATTTCAACTCTCCATTGGACTGAGTACCTGTTGAGCCATCTCCTCTTCCTACGCTTTCAGGTGTGTTAGATTGTGGTCTACTTCCTTGATGATTTAGGTATATATTTCTTAGCTTTCACTCTACTTTACCATGCATTCTCTAACACTTATGCTCACTAAAGTGGGGGAAAAATGTAATGGTTTGAATTTTCACCCCCTTGTGAATTCCACATTTATGTACCTCCTACCTTAGAAAATAAAGTTCAATAATCTAATTCCATATCCTTCATTCACTTCCCATCCACTTGGCAGTTTTTTTTGTGTCTGTAGAGGATATTTTGTTGGGGACGCTAGCATGGTGTGTGGACATCTATGTGATGCACTTCCCTCCTGATAGGATTCCTACCTCTAGAATCTGTAGAGGTGTTACAATTCTCCATTGGTGATGAAGAGTAACTTCTTTACTCCTTTGATCAACCTTGAACGAATCCTTTGCCTCTAATTTCATCTTCAAATGACTATCTCTTTCATTCTTTCACTCTCTCTTTGCAACTTCTTGATCATTCACACACTTGAGCTACTATCTTTCACTCTTTTCATAACATTCTCACCTCCATTGAAGCAACAAGTTGGTGTTTCATTGGTTGAATTTCTTCCTTGTTGTAGCAATTTTGGAATTTATAGGCTTGCGAGCTCACTCCTTCTCCCATTTTCCTTGAGTGGACATGGTTGAAGGTGATATTATTCTATCTTCCATTCACTTAGCATTATCATATTTTTTTTGTAGCATATTATTTTTTAGCATAGTGCTTAGTACTTTCACTTCAATATTTGTTTGTCGCATTTCTCCTATCATTTCTATATTGGCTATTTGTGGAGGTGGAAACACCAAAGTGGGGGACTGAATGCAGAAGTCTTCTATACACAACCCCAACATTTCCCACTTGCGTGTGTAGGTTGTTGATCGAATGAAAACCTTGAAGATATCAACTTGTGGGTATGAAGGTGTTCTTTCCTCACCCTTTTTTATCAATTTGTAGTTTAGATCAAGTTAAAGTATTCTTTTTGTTTTGCTATTTAACTTCTTTCCATTTCTGTTGTCTCATTAAATCATATTTGTTAGGCTATTAGTAAGTTTCCTTAGATTTCTTCTTCCACTTTACACTTTTTGTCTGTATGGATGTCAATGCCCCACTGAGATTCCAACATGTCGTGTTGTTGTCTGTGTCACATGTTTTAGTCCCCTGGCAATGACCTGCCTAAGTTACAGTTTGGACTCTAGAGACTTGCTCACCTAACTTCTTGAAACTCTCTATTTGGTAGAAGGAAAGAGACATATATTAGTTAATTCCCTTGCTTTCCAACCCTTTAAATATCAAACCTCTCTCAAAACATTCCTTAGCTTGAGGTAGATCAAGGTAACCTATTGTTCTAGACCCTCTCATGACCTAGGGTCCTGAGCAGTCAGCCCCCCTCCTCTACACAATTAACATGAGGAGTAAAGTAGTTACATATCCATCAAATATTAGATATAAAAGGATTAATTTTCTTTCTCTTTTCCCTTATGAATAATTCTACTCAGCTTATAAGAGTCAAACCCAGAAAAGGCACCAATAGGTGGATATATGTGCTCCCAACTACTGGTATCAAAATTCTTATGTGTAACCTCAAGTTCCTTCATTGATTCATCTCACTTGAGCTCATACTGGTGCAACTTAGAGTTCTAGTTTTGAAAATCAATATACACATTCTTAAACTTGCTATCAACCTCTCTTAAGTTCTTTGGCCAATAATCAACATCTTTGATGTCCTCTTTAAATAAAGGAGCAACCCCCTCATCAAGAGTCTTCATAATCATGTATGTTGGCATCTTTAGAGTTAAAGTTACATGTTCCAAAAATCAAAAGAAAAGTGAGTCTACTTTTAGACTTAGTAAGGATCATTTTCTTGCCTTGGTACAAGTTCTGATTCCTTCTTTTCCACAAAAACCACAAAATCTTAGTAGACAAGACAAACCAAAAAATATCAACATCATTTCTTAGTCCCTTAACATAGCCACTGAGGATTTCAAACCAAGACACTTTATCTCTACTATCCCATTCCAAAAAGTTTCCCATAAAATAAGACCAAATGACACAAGCATAAGGATAACTAAAAAAAGTATGATCAACATTTTCAACCTCATTACAAACAACATAAATAAGATTAGAGGGACCACAAACCAAGTTTTTTAACCAAAGTAACCACTTGAAGTAGCATTTTTTTGGTTCGATCCATTTAGACCAACATGTTTTAACATACTTATACCAACTACTGTTGTTAAGGTAAAGACTCCATATTCTATTAATATGATTCAATACTTCTAAAGGGTAGGTTAACATTTTGTATAGATTAGTGGATTTAGTTTAGTCAAAAGTGGGGAGCCATCATCCCAAACAAAAGTGCCATAGTATTATTCATTGTTTAACATTCCACAAGGTATCATTGATTTCTTTAAAATGGAACATGTTCTCTTTTGAGAGTTAGGAATATTATACTCTTCCTTTAATTGTTTCCAACTTTTCAATTCTTCCTTGCACACAATATATCATTAAAGAATTTGATACCTTTCCTATTCCATTTGAGGGTAGAGAAATCTCTTACAAATGCTAGAGGATTTTTCACGTTAGAGAGATTCTACCATACAGATCTAAAACCAAAAACATTGTTGTCTATTCTATTACCATCATCTTTCATCCTTATAAGGTCCTTGAAGGACCCCTAGGCCCTCCAAATACTGACAAAAACTGTAGATCCCACTGGCTTTGCTTCATAGCTACTAAATAGAGTGTCATTAATGTGAAGCCCTTTCCATTTCCTAGATTTCTTAGGGGCAGCCTCTTTCAAGTTATTCCTAATGAGAAATTTCCAAGGTTCTTCTCCAGACAAGGCTTTAATTATCCATTTTATAGCTAATTCCATAACTTATTTTTGCAAATATTTTAACCCAAGGCCTTCTTCATCCTTTCTTATGCAACACGACTACTTATTCACTCCATGTTTTTCCTTCTTTCCCCTACCATCTGAACAAATTAACTCTCTAATTTTAGTTTCTACACCATATTAATTTGATAACTTTCAAAAAACCATGTAGAAGAATAGTAAATTGAATAGGATGTAAGTATTTTCTGGCATACTTATACCCTCCTTGTAAGGGAAAGGTAGTTATTATTCCATCCTTTCAAAATTTTCTCTATCTTAGCATATATCCAATTTAACATCTCTTTCAGTGAGGGATTCACTGAAAAGGGGATCCCAAGATACCATACAACTTTATCCGGGCTATGCCAAATTTCCAAGAAGTTTTGATAGAAAAACTAGGAGGTACATGATCCCCACTTAACAACATAGATTTTGACTTAGAAATTTTTAAACCCAAAGCTTAATAAAAACATCTAGTCTTTTTCAATATTAATCATATTCATTTCAAACAATTTAGGAAAAAGGGTAGTGTTATCTACAAACTTCATTTTCAACAATGAGGAATTATCAGGGAGGGTTACACCCTTGAATTGAGGGCCCAATTTATCTGTTCTCATAATATAATAAAGAGCTTCAAATATTATTGTAGACACCTAAAAATGACCTAGGCCTGCAAGCTTCATTTTTACCACTTTCGTCCTAGCATAATTAATACATTTAATTATGTCCCTTGTCCACATTCGACTATTGATTAAATAATTCATAATTATTTAATTAATTCATGTCCTTTTATTCTTCATGATTATTAAATAAATAAATTCTATTTATTTATTAAATACGTCATTAATTGTCTAAGTCTTCCTTTAATTAAATAAATTTCTTAATTTATTTAATTTCCCTTTGTCATTTATTTCTTCTTGATTATTAAATAAATAAATTTTATTTAATACGTCACTAACTCTCTTAATTAAATAAATGGATTAATTTATTTAATTAATCAGTCTTATCTGCTAAATTAAATAATTAAATTTAATTATTTAATTGCTAAGTAATATTCTTCTCATTTTAAATAAATTAAATTATTTAAAATGTCATGTCAATCTTAACTATCAGTCGTTTTGATAAATAATCTGAAAAAAGATTATTTATTATCTCTCAAAATCCATAATTTGAATTAATTTAATTCAAATTAGTAACTAATCTTCCAAAAATCAAGCAATCGGGCATTCTTTATTTTCCAAATCTAATCTTCTCTGCATCTTATCTTCTTGATTTTTCGAATATGACAAATCAGGTAATCCTATCTTCTTGATTTTTTTGAAAATCTTTATTTCTTTAATTAATTTCCTCATTTATTCTCCACTGTCGATCCGATTTTGTTTTGACCGTTCGATTAATGAATTTTCCCTAACCCTAATTAGGGATTCTCAGATTTAATCTAGATCACTCATTTTAGATTCTTGTCATTAATGTATCTCGTCTGTCCATTCGAAATGACATTTTCTATAAAATGCCATCTTCTTCTCACTTTTCGATGACACACGCACATGCTGACATTTTGCATAGTTATTATAGGAATTTACTTTCACACATTATTGTCTTAGGAAATTTTAGTATTTAATATAGTCATTTGATCAATTTTGGCATTTGTTTTAGACATAGGCATTGGCAATAGAAATAGGCATTAAGACATAGAAAATCCTTCAAAACTTGTTGTAGGACTTAGACAATTTTCAGATTTTGCTCGCACAACAAATCTGAGGGCCACATTATCCAGCAAGTAAGAAGGTGCTACAAAAATGAATCATGGAGACTTCGGTGATCAGGTATAATCATTCTTTCATGTATTTCCATTGTGTTTTGTAGCTACTTTGGGTTTTTATCATTTTGCTTTCAATTTAATTGAATCTAATCTAATCCTAAAAGAAATCCTTAGTTACATTACTGAACCCGACTTCGTTTTCTGGTTTTTCGTATGGTTTTTTGTTGTTTTCTGCTATTTTGTAGGTACAGGTATGGATCGACACAAGTGTTTTTAAAAACATCATGATGCATTTGATGCGTCGCGACGCATCTACTGACAGAAGCACCACAATTTCCATGACAAGCCGCAACTGACAACTGGAACAACACATCTAATCTGTAGCGCTGCATTCGGGGACCTAAACGATGCATTTGCTCTACTGCACCGCATCTGACTGGTAAAATTTTTCTTTCAATTTTGATATTCTGATTTTTGGATTTTAGGATTTTGCTGGTTTCTGGTTTTCTGGTCTTCTGTTTTTCTGTGCTTTTTTAATTCCTGCATGTTGGCTACATTAGATTTTTTGTGTTACTATTTTTTTCTTGTAGCGTGCGACGATCCCCATTCGTGTGTCGAAGACCATTGCTTATAGAGATTACTAATTCATTGTTTGCAAATTCGAATGTCAAAGAAGGAATAAACAAACTTTGTGCTTGTTTTTCATAGATTAGCAAACATTTGATTTTGGTGCATATAAAAAGAGCTCATGTCTTTTATGATTGATTATGTTTGTAGAATGGTAGGTGAGTATGCTCTCACTTGGTGAAAACCTTGTGATTAGAAAACCAGACCCATTCTAATCTATTATTACCCTGACTTGGTATATCGGAGTGTCCTCTCCCCTCACGCTTTCAAACGATCTTGGGTGTAAGAGAAACGATTACAACTCTAGAAATTGGGCCTACCTGGGGATTTCATCACCCCAATGTGACTCAAACTGGAAATGGAGCTAAAGCCAAGCTACCCCTGACCGGTATATAAATGTAAACCTTAAGGGAAAACCTAAGGTTGTGAGTGTGGATGTGTCATATGGACAGAGTTGTACTCCCTTAAACCCTGTTGAGCTTAACCTCTTCAGGTTGGAGTGCCACCTTAATGGTGATTAATTTCTTGCCCCATGTATGGCCACTTGAATGAGGGTTTCGAACTAAAAACTCTTGTATGGAAAGCCAAAATCCTTCTATTTGCTAGCACAGCACCGGTCGGTGTGAAGGCATCCACACTTTCACAGTTTGTAGTAGAGGTGATCAGCTCACCATGGGAGTTTCATGGGGGTTAGAAGCTTGGTTGGCCTGAGAAGAGAGTGCACTGTAAGGGGGAGCCCGTGCAACCAAGCTTCTGAATTCACATGCTACAGATATGTGGTTGGGGAAACCCACGTGGAATCTAGCAAATATTGTCATGGCCTAACCTAGGATCGTGCTTATCTGATGTGTGTTTGGTTACTTTTAAAACGCTGTGTTTGTCAAGTGTTTTCTAGTTTTACCACAGTTCAAAACAAAACGTTCATCAAACAGATCAAAAGTTCTATCAAAACAACAAGAAAATCACTTTGAAATCAAACTGTGTTGCATCTGTCGAACCACAACTGATTTTCTGCAATGCACACTAGTACACAAACAACAATAAATGACTAAATAAACTACTAAAAATTGCATATAAATGACTAATTTTGGTCACGTGACCATTAGTAGTTTATTGCCGGTCATTTATAATGCGACCAAATTTATGACTAAACTATTTTAGCCATTGATTTGGTCATTGATTTAGTCGTTAATTTAGTCATTGATTGTTGTTAACTGGTCATTTATTTAGTCATATATTTAGTCATTAGTTTAGTCATATATTTAGCCATTAATTTAGTCATATATTTAGTCATTAGTTTAGTCATATATTCAGCCATTAATTTAGTCATATATTTAGTCATTAGTTTAGTCATTTAATCATTAATTAAGTCATTACTTTAGTTGTATATTTAGTCATTTTTATTTACTGGTTTCCATTAATTGATAGTAAATATAGTCGTGAAATGAATAATTTATTAAATACCATAAATTTTATAATGCAAAACTAACATAATATTAAACTTGAACTAAAACATAAAAGAAAATAAAAATATTACATATAGGAACAAGTTACAACATGCTATAATTAAAATATTGATTCAACATCATGGTAAATAAAAGTAATTTGCAATAAAAAATTTAATACAAATATATATATATATATATATATATATATATATATAAAGTTATAAGATGTCAAAGTTGTCTAAGAGTTTCCAACTCTTTCAAATACACCAGGATAATTAAGATCCATGAACAACACATTCAAAATACTGCATAAAGTAGTGAGCCAAGATGTCTAACAACTAGTACATGATAAACATGTTCAACTATGTAATTTTTTTGCAAATATTTTAGTGGCCACCGTGTGAAGCTTCCCTCTTTCTCTTTCAAACAAACATCTCTATCTATTTTGTCTTCATAAACAAGGGGTATGTTACTTGTGACCTTTAAAATGTTTACATTTGTATCTCATGTTCCTTTCAAGTTGAGTCCATCTACAATAGATAGGGAGTGAATCCATCCAATGCCCACAACATCACCATCAAATGGATCCAACACTAACTTTATCCCCTTTTTTGAGTTTATCAATACATTTCTGCAAAAAAAAAAAAAAAACACATTATATTTACATAGGTAATGATTACCCTTGTTTATATAATAAAACAACCATTACTTACTTAAATAATACTTGCATGTGCGTGTTAAAATAATTGTAAAAGGAAAATTTCAAAAATAATTGCAATTATACCTTATGAATGTTTTACTCTGTAGCAGTCTCACATTTTTGCTGATCAAGAGGCCTAATAGTCTAGATGATTATTATTATTATCCATAAGGTATAAAGTCAACCAGAAAGAGAATGGGGGAGAGGGATTTAGTAAGCATGGATTCCAAGAACCATTCATCAATCTAATTTACTAAAAAACCAACACTCATAGCAATGCTTACAATGTTATTATTATGTTGCAATCTAATTTAATACTCACATGTATTGTATTATGTTGCAACATTTTTTTCAGTGTGGAACAAAACACTAATTTTTTAAGGGTTTGAAATTACAGGGTTCAAAATCCAATGGTTGGAAATTTTACATATCTTAGCATTTTTGACCCAATACCTGCATACCAATTCAATCTAGATGACCATTTAGGTGTAGAAGCATATCAAATCCATCACATTTAATAATGGAAAAAATGGACTATTTCACAAAGATATTTGCAAGTGCTTCAATTTGTAGCAGTTTTGAGTTTTCCCTTCGTTCAATGATGGATCACAAAACTAGTGATGTAGAATTAAGCCACTAATTTCTAGCGAACATGGACAAGTTTAATTTGGCCACACCAACTCTCCCTATGGTCTCCCATCTGACCCACCTATAGGCTATAATACATGTTGATGATTCTTTCATTTTCACCTGCTCGACAACACTTCATGTTTTTTTTTATGATCTTTTCTTAATTTTTTCTTTCCCCTACTACAACTGATTTTAGCCTATAGGACTCGCTCGGTACCCAAGTCTTGTAACACTGGTTATAACTTACAAAATTTACATCCTTTGATGAAAGTATCCACCACCATAGGAACATGGGACTAGACAACCAGACAATCATACTATATGGCTAGTGGCCATTGATGGCAACAAAAGCATATTAAAATCCTTTTGCATCCTCTTCTAAATAAACCAAGTATTCTTGATGATTAACAGAATATTCTTGAAAAAGCACAGTCTTGTACCATTGACCAAAACAATAAATTAATGATAAAGATGACTTCAATACCGTAACTGCCTGTACTTCAATTATTTTAGAATTTCAAGCCAAAACATAGACTCAATAAAATGTTTTAGTATAAAAAGCTTTAGCAAGTAGGCTAGGAAATGCAAAAAAAAGAAAGAAAGGAGCACAACCAACACAAAATGGCTCGATAGACAACACAAGATAGAATACTATTTAAGTTATCAATATCTGAAAAAAGGCCATTGCTAATATGAGGTTTACAAAATGCAACAAAATGGGTCTGATTATTCCAAGTGGATTAAGTATAAAAGATTACTAAAAAAATGGTTCATAATAAATGCTACACAACATTCTCCTCACCACATTATAGATAAAGCATCTCACTTTAAACTCAAATTGATGGATCGACTGAAATTTCTACACATAAAACCAATAAATTTTGCACCTTCAAATCTAAAAGAAAGTGTTTAGTCCGGTTCTTTCAGGAAGAGTTTTAGATATGCAAACATAGGAGAGACTGGTTGCTCTTTGTGTACTAAGTAAAAAATTTACTAAGAAAATTAATTCCTAATAATTTCTACTTGTCATTCCCCTTCCAACATTTTAAAGGAAAAGATTGACTTTAAAGTCAGTAGGAAGGGTTAACTGAAATTTCAATAAATAAAACCCATGTCATCAATTCAGGTTTGGATTTTGGTTAGGGTTTGGGGTTCGAGCTTGGCAGTTAGGCAATTTTTCCCCCAAATTTGGTCTGGCTGGGATTGGCCATGCTATATATATACAATAAATTTAATATATAAACATATTAGTAAAACTAGAAACACATTTTATATCAATTTATATAAACATTTAGATATAGATATACATAAATGTAAATAAGAAACATATAAATATGTTAACATAAATATATAAGCATAAAATTATATATAGATAGATAGATAGATAATCCTGTTACAAAATTACAGCCTTTAGAGGTAAGCCATCAGTGGTTAAATCTTAGCATTTAATGAACAAAGATTGATACGTATCTAGAGAGTTCGAAGGATTCAAAAACTACAGATAGTTATGTGATCTGGCCATAATAAATAGTATCAAGGAAAAACTAAAGAATCATATTTAGAGCAATATTTGTTATGTTTGCTATTGTATTACTCGTATAGAAGCATAAGTATAACTGCCAATTACGTTAAAATTTAGCACATAGTATGTAGATTCTGCACACTGGAGTTTGAAATGAATTGGTTTAGTTAACAAAAAATCAATACTGTGATTTTGAGTGCACTAAACTACATGTACAAACTTATGAGAGTACAAAATAGACCCACAAAACTGAAATTTGAATTTTGTAGTTGTTGAAAAAATAAAATTTAGTTTTTTGAATACACAAGATCATAAATAATCCATGAACTTGGCATTCCAAAATAAAACAAAGCAATCTTTTTCTAAATTGTCTTTCATCACTTAAGAAACATCTAAAAATAAGCTAGCTGCCTAGAATAAAAGCAATAAAAACAAAATTGAAATCTGAATTCTGTAGTTGTTGAAAAAATAAAATTTATTTTTCTGAATACAAAATATGGATGCCACAAGATCATAAATAATCCATGAACTTGGCATTCCAAAATAAAACAAAGCAATCTTTTTTTAGATTGTCTTTCATGACTAAAGAAACATCTAAAAATAAGCCAGCTGCTTAGAATAAAAGGAATAAAAGTAATGCCTAAATAAAGTCTGTAGGTTGCTTAGACTAGACCTACAGTCTACTGCCTAAAACAGATCCAATAATAAACAAATGCTTGTGCCTAATTTGACTTCTAAAAATAAAGCCTAACATTGAGACAAAATTCTGCTCTACACATTCGCATTCTATTCACACACTCATATTCTACTGCTGCTCTAGGGTTTTTCGTGTTCTACAGACTCACATTTTTCTATTGCGTTAAGGTTTTTGTGTCATGCACACTCATGTTCAACTTCTTTCTTAGCATTTCAAACTAGCCCTTTTACAAGGGCTTTGTCAAAATGTCTGTAACTTGCTCATCTGAAGGAACATATTGAAGAATTATTGCTCCCTTCTGTACCATGTCTTGAGAAAATAATAAAAAATATCAATATGCTTGGAGCGATCATGAAACACTAGATTTTTAGAGAGATTGATACAATCTTGTTTGTCACAGTAAATTATTGTAAGCTTCAACATCTGATTAGTAAGTTCTACTATCAACTTGCAAAGTATGATAACTTAACAACTATTAGAAGAAGCTACTATCATCTACACATATGCATTTTCATCAGATGGTTGGGAAAGTTAACTAAATTTTCCACTCCTAGGGTTGTTTCTTAGAGAAACCTAAGAATTAGAAGGAAAATTTAGCAGTTCAATTTGAATTCAAAAGCTAACGTAGTTCAAGTACTGCTTCCTTTTCATTTGCAGGTGATCATAAAACTTTATATTAGCAGTATTTTCATTATTCCACTGCATATATCCTTTTATCCCTGAAGTTTTAAGTCTGATATGACTCATTTTCAGGGAAAAAAGCTAAGGCACGAAATGTGAAGGGAAAAATTGATTCCCATGCCTAGCAAATTGTAAAGAGTTTTGACTTCTTGATACAAACCTTACCTATATTGGAAGGAAAACAACACAATTTGATCTGTCAAAAGGAAAACACTTTCTCTATGGTAGTTTTCCTACTTGTCTCGAATGAACTTTGGTTTGATGGTTTTTTTATATTGCAGAAACTTAACAAAAGTTACATATAATATGAGCACACATGGCAGTCCCAAATTAGCACCATTACATCAACCGAAAAAGGGCCTCAACACCAGCAAGGTAGCATACCAAGACTACAACCTGAAAGCAACTATCAAGCTACAGATCAAGATAAATACCTCCAAATAGTGCCCAGGTCTAGATAAATATGTGGCTGTAGCATAGGTCCCAAAGCCCTAATTTGGGTATCAAGTTCTTAAAATTTGAAATTTAACTTTTATTTTGTATTTATTATTTTATTATTTATAATTTATATTAAATATGTATTAATTAATGTATTTAAGTAGTGTTAATAAATGCCTTTTAAAAAAAATGAGTTGGGAGATGACCTTTTTAGGAAGAAACATGAAAATGGGATCCAAGCACATTTTAGAATATGGCAATAAAGGTTCAATAGAAAAAAGTTCAAATAATTAACGCAAAGATCCATCACATAAGGATGCTAATCATAATTAAGCAGTCCGGCTGGAAAACATACTACTTAAAATCATGGTTTCAAGAAGTGTTAAAATTGGAATATATGAAACAAAATATGGATATGGAACATAGCCTTCAACTATTTTTTGAATTGGATCAGGTAAAGGCATTTGGTTGATAGATTGATGAAGTTGAGGCTCCAAAAGGTTCACTATTGTTCACCTGACTATCTTTGATCTAGTTTTGATGAAATGAAAGAACCAAGGCTTGGAGGATTTCAGTAGCCTCTAGGTTTGGGCACTTTGTTTCCTTTAGGAGGTTGGGGTTTTCTGAGGTTGATCACTTCATTGACCACAAACAAGTTGTTTGATTGTTATCTACTGATTCTCATGAGTGCATTTTGTTGTCAAGGAATTGCTTCACTTGCCAATTCTTTATCATTCCTTGCCACAATTTTTTTATTCGCTTCTCATTGGATACACTTTTAGATGCATTGAATGGGTGTGGATGCTTTGAATTTTTTTGTTTTGTCATGGTATTCCAATCTATTGGGTGTTGTTTGGCCTCAGTTCGTTGAATATATTTTGATTGGTAAAGGGCTGCAACAGGCTCGTTTAGAGACTCTTTTTGAGTTAAAACATTAGACCTAAATCACTGTTTTACAACTCTCTTTTGAGATAAACTGTTATTTTCTCACAACACATTTAGGTTACCTCGAGCTATTTTATCAATATTTATGGATACTAACTAGATCAAGTTGGAACCCCAAGCTATATTATTGATTACTAGCATTTCCTTGTACCAACTACCTTCCCTTGTGTTGTTTCTTCTTTCACTTGCATTGAATGGCACCAACCACTTTCCCTTAAGATATTTCTTCTTTTACTAGCTTTGATTGATGCTGGATGCTTTGCCTCAACCTAATCCTCCTTTTACCAGTAAGCAAGAACCTTGTTCATCTCATTATCCCAAATAAGTACCCTGGAAACTCCCACATCAGTAAACTTGAACTCTAGCTACAACAAAGATTCATCTCATAATTTCACTATAGTAAAGATGAACTCTCACTACAACAAATATTGATCTCAATGCACTCTGAGTTCACTTCATGTTTGTGATAATTTTCTACCATTCACCTCCTAACTGTGAAAAAAGATGAGGATTATGGAAAGGACCAGTCTCTACATGCACTTGATGGCTCAAGGTAGAGGTGAAAAAAGAGACTATCAATTATCAATTGGGGGAGTTATGCACCAAGATTAAGAATGGCCAAAAACAAATAATTGGAGGTTTCCCTCTAAAGAAGCTTTTATTGATGTTTAGTGGCTCTTGTTATTCCCACAATACATATTTAATCTTGACAGTTTTATTTTTGTGGGTTACATCTAAGAATCCTACCCTGTAGCTAATTATTGACTGATTTAGTCAAGGTTTGACCAACTCGACCTTGGGATTCTTAGTTGATTGATTTACCTAGGGCTCAACAAACCTGAATAGTTGAACCTTTATTTATTGATTTAGTTAGGTCTCAACAAACTTAACTTTTGTATATTGATTTAGTTAGGGCTTGATTGATTTATAGTTAGGATGGTTGATTGATTGAATCATGCCCTTAACCAACTTCAAGTTGTTGATTGATTGGATTAGGGATTTCTCATGCCTTTGATTGATTCACCTAGATCTTGGTTGATGTCAAAATTTCTTGATTGAATTTAGGGTCTTTTTTTAGAGCTCAAGAAATAAACACTTTATGACTCAATAAAGAGCCATGCTAGACAACCTAAGAAAGAAACAAAGGAGATTAGTTACATATTTTTTATTTTTTATTCACCATAACAAATTAGGGTGAGCTATTATGTTCATTTTAAACTAACCAGCCTACCTCTATTTTGACTCCATTCATCTTGTCTTTGTACTTCTTTAAACCATAAACTACTACTATTGTTTGTCTCTATTCCAATGACATCACTCTCTTCACACTATTTATTTAAAGACCCTTGACATAATAGACTAATACAAAAACAAACAACATAACCTATTTGGTGTTGAAGCCCTAAATTTGGACAAGCTTTTCCCCATCTGCACTCAATGAATGCCTAAATGCCTAACATCAAACAAGTTCTCCCCAACCAAGCTTTTTGATCTGTTGGTCAAGTGCTGAAAGGATTTTCAAAAATTCATTTGGTGATTTTTTATGGGACTGGATGAGTAATCATATATATCTTTAGAAAGGGTAAGGTTGAGCAACTATCAATGTTCAAAAATTATAGAGTTGTATTCATATGCCTATTGAAAAACAATGTTCAAATTTGCTAACCAAAAAAGAGGAAATAAGTCCAAGGACTCTCTAACAGCAAAATGAAATTGCAATAACATACACTTCTTTTTCAAGATGTTTGCCAGCTTTCCAATATGCATATGCCATTGTGAACTAGTATAGGTCGGTAAGCAAAGGTGACAACATGGGATTTGTTGGGATTTCTTAATTCTCAGTAGCTCCTAAGTGCACAAGCATTTCTCATACCAGGCTCATTAAATTCCTGCGACTTGGTTCATTTTTTACAAGGCCAACTGAGGAAATTCAGATGAAAGATCTTAGGAGCATTATTTTCAGTAGAGCTACTCCAAGCATGCTAATTTGACAACATTTTGCAGTCTATTTCAGAGGACTTGTGAAGTGCAACTAATGTTGATCTGCAGAATGGCAGGCATGATGCTTTCCATAAGATATGCAAAGCAGAAGAAGAAAGGAGCTAATCATATATTATGCTTTAAATATATTTTGGGGCAGAAAGATATTGCAATTAATCTAACTTATGCCTGCAAATTTTCTTGATATGAAAGAAATTCATTTTATTGGTGCCTAGTTTAATTTTGGCATTGTATCCATTTTCTGTAATTTTTTGGATCTCACAAGGAATCCCCAACATGCTTATAGGTTGCATTCACAACGATTAAGATAATGATATATATTATAAACTGTGGTAGCTGTAATCTGTATATTAAGATTGGCAGTCAGAGTGCAACTTTAAAAATTTGCATGTGATTGACAATAGTATGTTTTGACACCACAACAAGGATGTAATGAGTGAACCTACTGTGGTGGAAAAATAGTAGATGCATAACGGTACAGTGATAGAAAAACAAAGTAAACCAACTACACACAAATCATAACTTCCAAGCTCTTTTTGAACTTGGTTCAAATGCCTTCTGTGAGTTCTAAATCATTGCCCTAATATGATAGGCTGATTTAGATTCACCTCTATCAACAGATTTTCTTTAATTAATTACTTTAATTTGCATCAACAATTTTTTTTTTTGGCGATTTTTGGTAATTTGGTTTATTTGTGACAGTTTAGCTTCTTCACTGCCCCTATAAATAAACCTATAAATCTTCATTTCCATTATGTTATAATTTCTTATAAATAAACCTGTAAATCTTCATTTCCATTATGTTATAATTTCTTTTTCAATCATGGCCTGACAAAAAGTGACATTATATTTTGTTATGCAATGAATAGTGAAAACTAGAGGAATATACACCCTAACCCATAGGGTATTTAAAGTTGAGTTCCTTTATTTACAGGAATTTAGGAACCCATGTAGCTATTACAGGTATGTATCATGCATGTGCAAATGTTAACTTTCATACCTTTTCCAGTGCCCACATTATAAACATTGATTTGCCCTAATTGTGTGTTGTTCAGGGCCTTGACATGGGCATTAACTAAATCAGTTACATGAATATAATCTCTGATGCACGTTCCATCTCTTGTTTCATAATTTGTACCTTTGATCTACACAAACAAATAAAACATCCATTCAGTTTCAGGAGCATAGTCAACAAACACATATAATTTATTATAAAATGTAGACTGAAATGCTTAACATCAACACCAACATATTTGAGAATGTTCTTTTTATTGATTTCCTTTGGTCCCAGTGATAATAAAGGATGCCTTACCTTAGTAAAATAGAATTGAGACAAAATTTTGTTACTCTTGATGACATCTTACTTCCATTATGATTTTTTTATTCAACTTAAAATTTCAAAATAAAAATTATTTAATTTCCAAGACACAATTAGGGATGCACAAAATTTTAAATTGCAGACAAGTGGACTTCTACAAAAACAACCAAAGATTATACAGATAATTCTACCACTTTTAACTACTTTCACTATCAGTTTTGTCTCATTTACAATTCAATTTCAACCAGCTATCTTTAAAGTAGACAATACATTTTTTGCTAGCAAGTTGCTTTTTTGCAGATTTTTTTTTTTTAAATTATATTACAATTTCCAGCTTCCTCTTGTCATATTCAAAAGGATTTTGCTTGTACCTGTAAACTAGGGATGATGCCCATAGCTGCATCAAAGCATGCACCAGAAATTTGACCATGATTTCGCAATTCAGGTTTTGGTGCTTTACCAAGCCTTCCTTCAAGATCAGAGCCAATAACATTGAAATACTTGTAACAGTAGCAACAATACTTAGTTACTAGAAATATGAATTATCAAGAGACATTACAGCTTTGTGTAAGGCTTGAACTCTTATTAAGCATCATAACTAATAAAAAGATCTCTATAATGGTACACTAGATAAAGTATCTCTAAAAATATAAAAAAATAACACACATAGAAGCACACATGCCATATCACTTGGAATTATGCCACAAAATACTTATGGATAATGATAAAATGATGCCTATCTTCCCCACTAAAGGGAAAGTTAAGATGGAAGTGTTCAAATCAAATTGGATCTCCCTCCCTTGAATTGGTTTGAATTGAATGTTAAGGAGATCCCTTGAGGAAACCGATACTAACAAGAGCAGGTGGCATGTCTCAATAGCATAGAGTTTTGGTTTCCATTAGAATTGGTGACCCTAATAAAAAAATGTAGAGGATTGTGGAAAATGGTATGCAATGCAGAAAAAATGGAAACAAAGATTGAAAAAAATTTACTACCAAAATGGATTCAAAAATTGTATTCAATTCAACACTTTTATGCAAAATTATAACAAGTTTCAATCTCCAACTTCAGTCTCCACTGGTTCCTTTTACATAGTTTCATTGATGGGACATCTGATGCATAGTTATTAGCTAGGTTGATATTTTCCAACTTGTTGAAGGTTTAATTACTATATATATTAACTCCCTCTTTCAGCTCTTGAAATTCTTTTTAGCACTCATCATGCAACCTATAGTTTAGAGCCCATTGATCTGTTTTGTCCATCCATGGACATTAACATATCTTCTTTTCTTTCTTTGTTTGAGCAGATGGAAATGATGACCTTTATTATAAAAAATATCTGTGTTCATGTAGGTTGTCTAGTATTTTATCATCAAATTTGTTTTCCCCTCTGTATTTAGTTTATATTTTTCCTGTTATTTTTTGTTTCTGCTTATTAGGTTTCTTTCTAGCTACCAAAGGGAAGCATCCATGGTGTTTATTTCCTGTCCCTAGACATGGGACATTTTAGTGGAACAAGGATAGGGACTAAACATCCCTGCCTCATCTGCCCAAAAAATATATAAATCAAGGATTTCTGGAGGTACCTCCCAGTATTTGGGAACACTGCAGAGGAAAACTAGCATCCCAAGGGTATATCAAACATCCCAGAGATGTCAGGACATCTCCTACAGTAGTTGTTTTAACAACATAAACTTAAAAAACACTTAAAAATAAATATAAGATGATTGTGGGATCAACCAAGGCCACACCAAGGCCCCTGACCCATGAGGATCAAGTGAATAAAACATGAAAAATAAGACAGATCGAGAACGTAGAGAAAGGAATAAATAGGCTAGTAAAAAAATAGGGCACAAAGGACTGGACTGTGACTATGCAGTGTCCATCAGTAATATGACTGATGCATTGTCTATTGGTAATGCAACCGACAAAGCCAAGACTATGGTAGCACCCCTGACTGTGTAACTCAGAATTTAAAATGCATTGAACAGACATCATTTCAACTTGGAACATGCGTGGAAATTCTTTGAGGGCTCTAGAGAATGTTCCAGCATCAACAATTTTATAAAAGGAGGTGCAAAGCATGTGTTTGAGATAACTGGAGGATTGAAAAGAGTATTATAAGTGAGCAATAAAGGAATTTAGCTGTTCATTGACTATAGGGAAATAAACAGAGAGTAGAAAGAAAACATTGTTGCACCCTCTAGTTGTACTATTCTTTCCAATGTAATATTACAAGGTAGAAAGGCAATTATCACAAGACTCACAACCATAAAAGTCAGTTTTCCACTCACAACATTTCCAAGATAAAAATCTGCGAAATTGTGTCAACTTTTATGATTACTTGGCAAGATTTCTTTCTGTTCATACTCTCAATCATAGTTAAAAAAATTGAACTCGGCAATAACTCAGCTGACCCAAAAAATTTAGAAGCTCAGCAATAACTTGGCACATTTCCTGAACATTAAAAAATCCATAAATTTGTAAAAAAGTATTCAAAAACATGTATATAACTAAATTTACAGAACATTCAAATAAAAACCCATAAATAAGTTCAATATGCTGAATTGTGGAGGCCAATTCCTATTTTGAGTTCATGAAACAAATCATGAGCTAGAGGTCACAACTTGCAAAGAAAACAATAGCTAGGGCACACAAAAAATCATGAGTTACAAGGGTAGAGCAGAATCATAGGCATCTCAAAAAGTCACAAGGGCATGCAGATATTTTTTGTAGTCATGTTTAGGGCATTATGCCAAACACAGGCATGATTTTTTTGCAGATTGTAGCCCATTTTTTATTTAGGAGGGCTTCGATTTACATTTTCAACCTTCATTTCCAAATGTAGGTCAACACACAAAAGCAAGGGCAATGTCTGACAATTGCATTTTTACTTTCAATAGTCACAAAAGCGCATTCAAATAAGTCACATTGTAACACTTGCCACAAAAAAACAACTTTTTTACCACTGACAAGTTAAACCCTCAGCACGACTTTTGCCAAGTTTACCGCCAATTTTAGCAAATTTTCATGAATAACTTGCCATTAGTTTTCTACATTAATCAACCTGAAGTCCTAATACTACAAGTTATTCAACTACCTTATAGACTTGTGATGTTAGCAATGACACATTGAAAATGACTCTGCCGTGTACAAATTTCCCAAATTAAAAATCACTGCAACCATGGCAAGTGATTTACCTAGAGTATTTTGCTCAATTTATGTTGTGTTGTGAACGATGCCCATAAAAAGAAAATAGACAAACTTTGGAGGAAAAAATATTACGAACCTTTCAACATTCTGCACAAATTGTGTTGCATTCTCAACAATGTAGTAGAAAACACTTAAATAACTAAGTCCAGCTTTGGTTTATGCCATCGAATCTCCTCCCAGCTCTAATTGACCTCGCCTTTCATATTATATTTGCCTTTTTTTCCCTAAATCTAACCAACAAAATTCCCATTTATGAGGTCATGGGTTTTTCTTCAGCCCAATGTATGCCAGATTTGACCTTCAACCTCCTTGGACAACCACGGGGAGGGACGTCATGCCCTTCTAAATGTGTGACTATCCCTCCCTAACAGTCATCATGATTTTCCAACAAAATTTGCAACCATGAATAGATAGGGGCAGGAAGAAGATGAAGATGACCATCAAAATGCATGTCAGAATTAATGAGGGAGGGAAAAGGAAAATGGATGGAGGGAAAATGAACGAAGAGAAAGAAATAAAAAAAATATATTTTAGAAAAAAGTATTTTTTTAAATTGTCTTATTTTAAGACAATTAGAAAATTATAAATATATTGTCTTAAATTAATGTCTTAAACCTCTCCTTTATGTAGTAGTGAATTATTTAATCTTTAGATTTGTATAGTAGATATAAATTTTAAGAATATAATGGAAAAGAGTAAGTATTCTATAATATATTTAATATTATAAATGAGATATAATATAATTATAGAATAGAACAAAATGAAGTAATTTATGTAATATTGAATTTATAATATAAAAAAAAAATTGGTGAAGGCCTTAAGACTACATCAAGAGGCAATGCTTTCCACGCAATAGGTATTTTTGGTGCACCAAGCAACCTAGGCAGCCAAATGGCCCACTTAGGTAGGGGTCCCATGAGACGGGGCTTAAGCTCTATAGATTATGATTAAATTTGAAAAAAAAAGGAATAAAAGAGTAATAGTCATTTATTTAGTCATTTATATTTGTCTGACCAATTATTTAGTTGTGATTTTATCCAATGGCCAAATTAGTCATTTATTTAGTCATTTATACTTGTGAATTGCAAAAAAATAGTAGAATTCAGTCATTTTTAGTCACGTGACTAAAAATTTTAGTCATGTGACTAAAAGTTTTAGTCACGTAGTCATTTATTTTCCAAATTCTACTAGTGGCAACTGCTCTGTTAAACTACATCTGACACTTATAATGCTGCATCTATATGCGTCGCGATGCATTTGACAAATCAAGTCGCATTTGACAGTCCAAAAGCCGCAATTGCAAAACCGAACTGCATTTGCTAAACTGTGATGCATTTGTAGCTTCAAACGATGCATTTTCCTTTCAAAATTTTAAAACTTTACAGTCGAAACCTGAGGTCTTCAAATTGTCAACCACTTGTCAACCATTGTTTCCAGGGAGATTCTGTCAGAAACCAAGTCTGAAATTGCTCAAAGTTTCATCATTAGTTTGCATTAGTCACCATAGGTTTCATTATCCTTCATTCTTTTTCATTGCATATGTTCAACATTAGGTTGTCCCTAGGTTCATACTTGCATACTTAGGATTAGGCAAATCTTAGCACACTTGGCAAACACCATTGTTTTCGAAATTAGGCTCTTTTGGACCAAGTTATCAACCCCCCTTTTAGTCATTGTCCTTTTTCGTGAGATTTTTTTTCCAACTCAAAAGTCTAGTTAGGAAAACTCACTCGTCATTTAGACCTTGTCAACTTGTCATTTCCAACAAAGTCCTTTAGCAGTCAAAATCGAAAACAAAGTTAGAGCTTAGAAGTGCTTAGATAACCTCGTCTGACATAGGTACACATTGCATATCCTATTCACAAAAATCCAAAAACATTAGTCATTCTAGGCGTCATTTTGAACTTAGATTTCACGTAGTGTCATACTTGCATTTAGTTGTCATTCCTGTTTGAGCAATCTCATTTATGGTCGAAACTAGACTTCAAAAACAAAAGAGACAAATGGAAAACTTTCGGAAAGACCCCTCGTTTACTATCAACAATCCTCCACATGACCCAAACTGGACCCTTTATGATCCATTTTCCAATTTAGATGATCCACCTCTAGTGACAACGCAATCCTCATCAAGTAGTACATTTGAACTTTTCTTGCAAAGAGATAAATATGGTCACATCCTTGATGAAAACATAGAGGCAATAGCACAAAACCTAGAGGCCTCTCACTTCATTGAAACAATGGTCCGTTATGACAAAGACAAATTTTTGGCTATAATCTTGAGTGAAGGAGCCAAATTACCTCAAGGATTTGACATTAACATGCTAAACTTGACACCTCCTGACCTTAATGCCAACAATACACATAACATGTTACACAGTGGTCAACTTTTAAACACTACGAGCAACACTTCCTTTGACACCACAGTGACAATGCATGCTACATCCAACATTCCAAACATTTCCAACACAATAAATACTACATCTATTGGAGGATCACAATCATCCACAATGCCCACAACATCCACGACACTACCCTAATCGGATGGAACCACTCTTGGCTCCTCAACAATATGGGCAAATTATTCCAATCCTCTTTTTACCACGATAGTAAATACCACGGGGGCATCATCAAGTCACCACAATCCCCCCTTGACAACTGCATCTACTACCATGAACACAACTTCGACAAATCCGTTTAGTGGTATTTCACAAAATACTTTGGGAGGAGCCACATGATGTATCTTTATCCAAGGACAACAACAAAATGTTAACATGACAACACAGTCAAATGTCATTGCCTCCCAAGGTACAAACACAAACGTTCCCCTTGTACAAAATCAACAATTTACACAAGGTGGCCAAGTAACACAACCCATGACATCATTGACCCACCATAACATTCATGGTCATAACATCCCCCAAATAATGACACACATGGCTGGGGGACACATCCCAACATACTCATCCAACATTCATACTCATCAACATGCACCCAATCATAACTTCCAATACCAACATGTCAATCCGCACATGTCATATATACCACAACAATCCATATCGCCACAATACACCAATATCCACGCACAACAAATAGGAACACATGGTGTACCAGGAAATCCAATGCACGAAAACATAAATGACCCTACCATAGATGAACTCAAAGCAAGAATGAGGGATATGGAGAAAACCATCCAAAACATGTACATTTCAGGCAGGAAGTCAGAAATATCATATGACCTGGATGTATACCCATTCGACACGAACTTATACATGCCTTCATTTCTACCAGGATACGTATCACCCAACTTCATAAAATATAGAGGCAAGACAAATCCCATTGAACATGTTCGCGAATTCGCAACCAATTGTATGGACATCGCCTACAAACAAACATACTTGATGAGACTTTTTTCTAAAAGTTTTGCAGGTCAAGCCCTTGAATGGTTTTCAACTCAAAAAGATATCTAGACATGGGATGAGCTTAAAAAAAAATTCATAAGAAATCATGCATACAACATTGACATGGATACCTCTATCACTAGCTTGTGTAATCTCACACAAGAAGATTCTGGTGAGACATTTATCCCATTCTTTCAAAAATGGAGAAGCCTTGCTAGTCGATGTCACATTGACATCCCTGAAAGAGAAAAAGTCGACATGTTCATCCAAACACTCCTAGGACCCCTAAAATTTGCATTGCAAATACATTGCTGCACAAACTTCACAGAATTGGTTGAAAAGGGGGTCCAGATTGAGAAAGCCCTTATCGCAAAGGGAGAACTAAGATATGGTTCCAAAAACACAAACACCAATCCACCTACTGACAAAAACAAATATTAGGTTAAAAATAAGCACGTTACAAACGACGGTGTTGTCGACGCCAAGACTGCAAACACTGTAGGTCCTATATTGGCTTTGAAAGGGGTTCAACAACAAAATAGACCAACAACGACATTGACACCTCCTCCCAATACTTCTTCATACAATCAAAGTGGTCAAAACAATCAGGGACAATATCATTAGATGAGACAATTTCCTAGGGGTCACACATACACCCATTTGGGTGAACCCATTGAAGAAGTCCTTAAGAAATGCCTCCAGCATGGGGTCATCACACTGCCAGAAATAAAACCATATGACCCAGGACAATTCAAACCAGCATGGTGGAATGACAATGCACTTTGTGAATACCATCGAGCAAAAGGGAATACAACCTCTAACTGTCGACAATTGAAAAACATCATACAAGACCTTATCAAAAATCGCACCATCAAAGTAGGTGGATTGCAATTCACCTCCAACTCAGATCATACTATCCACAAGGATCCACTGTAGGACCATGGTTCTCATAATGCTTCCACGTCAGGTTCACAGAACCAAGCTAACTTTACCCGAGCCAAGTACAATTATTCTAGTGGATCAATTATAAATAATGTCATAACTGACAATGAGTACATCAATACCATTACGGTCAAGATAGCACCACAGTGTAATGCTACTACTCAAAGTGGCAAGGTCACTATAGCTGGTCCACCTCCCACTAGACAAGCCAAAATCACTATATCGGGCCCATCAGCTAAACAATCACAACCTGCTTCATCTACTAAATAGCCAAAACCTATCCCAACCCCACAACAATGGAAACCCAAAAGTCAGTTCAACCTCATTAACTAGCTAGGAAAGACTCTCGCGCAAATATCTATCCTTGAGCTGCTTCGTATCTCTCCTGCGCACAAAGAAATCCTAGACAAAACTCTCCTAGAGTTGTCGGTCCCCAAGGACATCGATGTTAATCAGTTTGAAACTATGGTGGGATATCTCACCACGCCGCACCACGTCACCTTTTCGAATCAAGACTACTCATCACATAAAACCAACCACAATGACGCATTACACATATAAACTTTTATCCACAAGCACAAAGTTAGATGGGTTTTAGTAGATGGCGGAGCAGGGTTGAACATATGCTCCCTCAAATTGGTTAAAGCTCTAGGGTTCTCTGATGTGTGCGTAGACCCAACGAAAAGCATAGTGATCAAAGCATACAATGATGAGGAACGCTCTTCATGTGGTGTTATCTCTCTCCCAATCAGAGTGGGACCGGTCATCATGGACACGACTTGCCAGGTTCTGGATTTGGAACTACCATATAACATCTTACTTGGCTGTCCATGGATTCACGCATTAAAATCCATTCTGTCCACATACCATCAATGCCTCAAGTTTCCATTTGATGGTACAAAAGTAACCATATACGAAGACCCCGACCCTTTCCACTATTGTACAAACTTAAGGGGTATCTCCTAAAATTGAGTACCTATTAATCGAGAAGCACTTGGCTCCTCATCATCCAAGTATATCGACCCTTCCACACTCACGTCATCTTCCACATCCACTCCATCCATGTCTTCTGCCATACCACCACCTTCCACCAGCCCTAAGACCGAATCAACTATCAAAATCCAGGACCTCAGCTGCGGAGAATTCAAACTAAATATAGCATATAGCATAACAACGATACCCATGCCTCCAAAGATATATGGTCGGCCATGTTTCAGAATGGAACCTCAAGAAACTTTCAAAGTTCCACCAAACACAGTTTTTATCAAGTGGGGAGACATGAGTGATGAAGACCTTACTCACATCACAGGATGGATCTATAAGGATACGGTCGCATTACCTCCATTACCAGTTCAAATATATGGCAAAGGTTATAACATCATGAAGGCTAAAGGCTACGATGGTACTAGTGGCCTTGGAAAAAATAAAACTGATCGAAGGGAACCCATAGAACCTTTTCAAACTCTGGAGTATCTTGGATTAGGGTTCGAATCACTCGATAATGATGATCGACGTACCTCCGAACTTTCAAATGAGTGAGTACATGCTTTTGACAGTGTCGAGACTACTAGGGAAACCCTCACTGAAATAGACTCGCATGAGTGGGAATTTGGCTCTGAAAGATCCCTAAGTGACTGTTGTCTTGATGATTTGTTTGTCGAACCAGGGGAACTGACCTCTGAACAACGATTTTGACAAACATTCAAAATTGAACAAGCACCAAATAGTCAAAGTCCTACTACCACTTCCCACGACATACAACACCCAGTGTCTGAACCCCCTCAGTCCAACCTATCCGAGGTATTAGACGACATTGACAACCAGGGCTCTACAATGTTTACTCCTTACTTTGATAACGAGTATGACACTAGTGAAGGACAATATTGGATAGAGTCCGATGTAGAGTTGGATGATGATAACCTCATTTACAACATCACCAAATCCATCTGCATGCTGTCCGCATCCTCACCCCAATTCACTAGCCTTGACAATGGCATCTCCTTAGTTTACCCTGAATTAGTCGATTGGGACCAACAAGGACTGCCAATTCTAGACACATTTCAGAATGATGAGGCAATTGCTGAATTCATGGGATTACGAGAAGGCATACCCAGTGGGGACCACAAATCCGGATTTTCCATTGATTTAGACTGCACGACATACTTTGGCGAGACTGTTCAGTCCTCTAGTCATAAAAGTAAAAATAAAGTAAAAAATGAAATGTCTCTAGGTGAAAACCGAAAGGCACCTCTTGACAATAAAATAGTAAAAATAAAGGATGAATCTGCGGGTGAAAACCTCTCTGAGGTGCCCAAAGATGGAGGACTAGACTTTCTCCCTGTGCAACAGGAGAAATTGGCCATGCTTATTGAGGACACAATAGAGGATAACATTTCAACTGCAGAAAACCCCAAGATGGTCCTATTTGCAGCATCACTGACTAATGAAGAGAAACCAGAATTTCATAAATTCTTTGTAGAATGAAAAATCAACTTTGCATGGTCCTACGCAGACATGCCAGGATTGGACCCCAAACTGGTTCTGCATCATCTGCCACTATTACCCAATGCTAAACTAGTCAAGCAGAAGTTGCTCAAAATGCACCCTCAAGTTGCCCTATTGGTCAAGGCCGAGTTAAAGAAATTACTAGATGTTGGATTCATAAGGTCTATAGATTATGCCGAATGGATTTCCAACCTAGTGCCGGTGACAAATCCAAATGGGCTGATTTGTGTATGTACAGACTTTCGGGATCTAAACAAAGCATGTCCAAAGGATGACTTTCCTTTGCCCAACATTGACATCATAGTTGACCTAACTGCAAGACATGAGATTGTATCCCTCATGGATGGTTTCTCTGGCTATAATCAAATCCACATCACTCCTGAGGATCAACACAAAACAACATTTACTTGCCCATGGGGTACATACTATTGGAACGCCATGCCATTTGGTCTAAAAAATGTAGGTGCCACATATCAAAGGGCTATGACCACGATCTTCCATGACATGATGCACAATATAATGGAAGATTATGCAGATGACCTGTTGGCCAAATCAGCAACTAGGAAAGATCACTTGAAGGTACTCGACAAAATTTTCAAGAGACTTGAAGAGTACAAAGTCTGGCTAAACCCTAAGAAGTGTGTTTTTGGGGTCACGTCAGGTAAACTATTGGGATACATAGTTTCCCAAAGAGGCATAGAGGTTGATCCGACAAAGGTCAAAGAAATCATAGACATGCCTCCGCCTAGAGGAATCAGTGAACTTAGAACTTTGCATGGAAGAGTACAATCTATTCGGTGTTTCATAGCCCAATTGGCAGATAAGTGCCACCCATTCCAGTATCTGTTGCGCAAAGGGGTCCCCTTTGTATGGACGGATAAATGTCAGGAGGATTTCTAGAAAATCAAAGATTACCTGTTGTCAACACCAGTCCTCATGCCTCCTATTCATGGAAAGCCATTGATTCTATACATCTCAACTACTAGTTCAGCACTGGGGGCATTGCTGGCCCAAAATGATTATGAAGGAAAAGAAATAGCAATCTATTACATCAGCCACACACTGATAGGCTATGAGTTGAACTACACATACATTGAATGGGCATGCCTCGCTATTCTCTTTGCATCCCAAAAACTAAGACACTATATGCTCAGTCATCAGACACAACTGGTCGCCAAGATTGATCCACTGAAATATGTACTAAGTCGGGTGGCATTAACAGGCTTGTTGGAAAAGTGGGTCATGATCCTAAGTGAGTATGACATACAATATGTTGAGTGTAAGGCAATAAAAGGTCAAGTAATAGCAGATCAACTAGCGGATGCACCAATTCAAGTCACTCATCTAGTAGTAACTGATTTTCCCGATGAGTCCATTTTTCATGCGGAACCAGCAGCACCATGGAAGCTATATTTTGATGGGTCTCATACTGGTCATGGCTCAGGTGCTGGAATCTTGTTTATCACACCACAGGGGGATTCAATTCCTAAGACATTCAGGATCGCTTTCCCTTGTACAAATAACATTTCCGAATATGAAGCACTAGTCATAGGTCTCAAGTTGGCAATCAAATGGAAAATTCAGACATTGCTTGTATTCGGGGATTCCTAGCTAGTAATCAACCAAGTGAATGATGACTATGAAACAAAAGATGAGAAGTTGCTTCCCTACAAGAGGATGGTGGACAGTTTGTTGACATACTTTCAATTGATTTCTTTTGAACAAATCCCCAGGGCACATAATAAGGCAGCTGATGCAATGGCTACTATTAGTTCTCTCTTGGACATCCCTAAAAATGTGTCACAATTTGAATTCTTCGTAGAGTAGATTTTGATACCGGCATATGATATCCCAGAGTCGGAAATGGTTTGCGAACTTGTTGGTCCCAACTCTCCTTGGTATCAGGACATTTACGACTACCTAAAATCCCAAACCCTTCCACCGAACCTGTCAAATAACCAAAGGAAGTCCTTCATTAGAAAATTTGCAAGATATGCCATTGTCAGTGACACCCTATACCGCCGTAGTTTTGACGATACCCTCCTTAGATGTCTTGACACCGACGAAGCATGTATGACCTTATGAGAAGTGCACGACGGTATATGCGGATCTCATTTAAGTGGTCCTACTTTGGCTAAGAAACTAACGAGACTTGGGTATTATTGGCCGACTATGGAAAAAGATGCAATTGAATCTGTCAGGACTTGTCGCAAATGTCAAATACATAGTGACCTGGTCCATGCTCCAGCATAGGAACTCCGGCCGATCACTTCTCCTTGGCCCTTCACTTAATGGGGACTGGACCTCGTGGGTAAGATTCATCCAACCTCATCCAACGGCCACAAATTCATTATTACCACCATTGAGTATTTCACAAAGTGGATTGAAGCCATCCCATTGACATATATTACTGGCAAACAAATATCAAAGTTCATCCTCAACTACATCATTTGTCGGTATGACCTTCCGCAGTCAATCATCACTGACAACAGACGTCTGTTCAAAAACCAAGATGTACGTGAGTTATGTGAGTGATTCCATATCCAACACCACTTTTCATCTCCATATTACCCCTAAGGAAACGGCCAAGCTGAGGTGTCGAATAAAACCATTGTCAAAATTCTAAAAAGACTGTCAATGACGCTGGTCGCGACTGACACATACAACTTAAACCTGCTCTGCGGGCTTACCGAACTAGCATTCGTACACCTATAGGAGCTACACCATTTGCTCTAGTCTTTGGAATTGAAGCCATCTTACCCATTGAGGTTGAAATTCCTTTGCTACGAGTCTCCTTGAAGGGCCTAACTAATGAAGAGGAGTACTAACAATCACGCTTGCACGAGCTAGAAATGCTAGCAGAAAGAAGACAAAACTCACTAAATCATCTTCAAGCATATCAGAACCACCTTTGTTGTAGCTACAATAAAAAGGTTATGGTCAGAAGGTTTGACATTGGCGACCTAGTTCTCATGCAGAACCCCAAGAATCAAGCAGATGGAGAAAAGCCAAGAAAGTTTGAACCAAACTGGTTGGTTCTATACATTATCATATCTTCTTTTGGTTCTAGATTTTATCAACTAGCAACTCCAGATGGGGAACAATTGATAGAGCCCATCAGTAGTTTACATCTCCAAAATTTCTACGCATAGCATCAACGGATGGAGCTGAAGGCCGTAAAATACAAAAAAATAAAAATTGAAAAATTAAAAAAATTGTTACCTTGATGAAAACCTGGCAAATAGGTGTGGTGACACCAAAAAAAATAAAAAAGACAAGAAAATAGTAAAGAGAAAAATGATTCGTTCAATAGTGAAAACCTGGCAATTAAGCACATTGAACAAGTACCATGGTGAAAACCTAGCAAACAGGCACCATGCGTAATCAATCATTGCTCTGCCATCTACTGTCACTTTGTCTAACTTGGCCTAGGATGAAAGGTATGTTCACCATTATTCTGTAAATCTCCATCACATCCTACCCTACCTATCATGGAGGATAAATGATTGGCATCAAGTCCTGACGACTGTCCTTCTAGTAAGTCAGCAACATCCCGTCTATATTCCTGGCAAATGGCTAAGTCTTAGACCTGACTAGGGGCAAAATGTTTATCATGCAACTGCAGTGGATGTCACATATGATAAAAAAAACATTGGAAAAATATCCTGAAAAAAGACCAAAAACATCATAAAAAGTCTTGAAAAAAGATCAAAAACATCATAAAAAGTCCTTAAAAAAGACCAAAAACATCATAAAAAGTCCTCTAAATAGACCAAAAATATCATAAAAAGTCATGAAAAAAGACCAAAAACATTGGCAAAATGTCCTAAACAAAGACCAAAAAAACATCGCAAAATGTCCTAAAAAGACCTAAAAATCATAAAATGTCCTGAAGAAAACCACAAACAAAACATCAGACCGCTCGAAGAACACGAACACACTGTCATATCTGGTCAAAGTCAATCAGGTCAATCGGTCCATGTCATTGTCTGAACTACATTGTCTCTGCGCATTTTGCTACGTAGGCAAGACTCATACTTGAGTCCCCAAGACATTAGGTCGGTCCTTTTAGGTTTGTCAAAATAAATCATGACTCAATCTTTTTTCATCAAAATAATGTCATTGGTCATGTCGAACTACGAGGTCTCTGAGTGTATGACGTAGGCAAGGCCATCTATCGATGAGCCCCCAAGGCCGCACTAGGTCAGTCCATTAGGGTTCATGGCACTACACTGGCACACACGTCAAAAGTCTCCAATCAATTTCCACATGGGAAAACTCCTAAAACAAAGTAAAACAATCATTTATTCGGCATGACAATCTCATCAGTACATCACTCATACCATCAAGGCAATATTGGCATGTAGTCAAACACAAGTCAAATTCGGTCAAAGAAAGTCAAATCATCATAAACCGTTCAAACTATCAAATTTCAGTTAATCTTCAGATGAGTCCTTCTGAACGATAACCTCTATCATTTACACCTTAGGATGTGTCCTTCCTAGGCATCATCATCGTCATTCGGCATTTCGAGCGATCTTCTTAACATCTAAAGATCACTCTTCTTGACATTAGTATTCTTCAAATGTGTCCTTCTGAAGAACCACCTTTGTCATTTATGCCTTAGGATGTGTCCTTCCTAGGCATCGTCATTATTTCGAGGAACCCCTTATGACCATTAGGGATCAAATCCTCTCGACATCGGCATTATTCAAGATGTGTCCTTCCTGAATTCACCAAGTCTCGACATTTTCCAAGGTCATTAAAACTTTAAACATTTCAACATCTCGACATTATCAAACATGGCATCTTGACATCAGAACAATGGATATCCAGACACACTTGGAAAACACTTGACAATTGTCTTTTGATCGTTTATCATGTTATTAGTTTTTCAGTGAGATCCCACTAAGCAGGATTTAGAGAAGCAACGACATAGCATGACAATTGACACACATGACTACTAGCTTCTCAGCGAGGTCCTGATTTTGGGTTTTAGAAAAGCAACAACATATCATGATAGGGACTTCATTTTTGTATTTTGGCAATCATGTCACTAGTTTCTCAAGGATGTCCTAGAAATAGGATTTAGAGAAGCAACAACGTTTCATGATCTGTCCTTGTCTTTTTCTGCTTGTGGTTGATTGTGACAACAAGACTGGGGCAATCATGCTCTTAGTATGAGTCATGATCATCCTTGTCTATGACTATTTTTCTTACGTAATGGTACGACCTTGCACACCTTGATCTATGTCATATCATGGTGTTTCTTGGCCATTAAAATAGTCTGCCCAATAATGATTAAAAAGCAATAAATATTAAAACTCCTACAATAAAGTTTTGAAGGATTTGGTCTAGGAATTAACATGCATTTGCATAGGTCTCATGTCTTCTCCTCCTTGGTCTGATCGTCTTGTCTCATCAGTCTCGTCATCTTCTCTTGTCTATCTCACGATGATATCTTGTGACATCCAAAAACATAAGTGCATACATGATCGTATACATTGCATTAGGTCCATACATCATCCATGGCATTAAATCATATACCTAAGCACAAGCATTGCATTAAGATAATCATCAACATTGTATCTTGTACATAAATACATCATAAACATAATCATATAAATAAGCATTGCATCTTCATGGCATCAAAATCACAAAATAGGCATCATATCACATACATGATACATCACAAATCATACATCATACATGTCATAATACATAAAGCAAAGAACATCACATAACACATGTAGGCCACATCAAAACTGCATCATCATATACTATCATCTCAAAAATATACAATGTCACAGGATAGAGTCAACGGATATCCCAAAAATGGAGCTCGTAGGCTCAAATAATATACATAATGTGTCATAATACAAGTATGCCCCTAGGGTAGGCTCTCATCATCCCCTCGAGGTGAGGAATGTGGTGGTGGCAGCTCTGTCACGGGCGCTGAAGCAATGGGAGGACCTGTCACAACCTCTGCCTGTGCCACTGATGGAGCTGCAAAGGATGGTGCCATCTCAACTGTAAAGGACATCTGTGATGTCACTGCTGCTTGACTCTGACCAATAGATGGATCACCAACTGGTGGTTGTACCTGTGCTGATCTCTGTACTGAACCAGTCGACCTAGGACTAGGAGTATGTCGTCGCAAGTGATGTGACCTATACCCTGAAGTGTTCCCTGTCGAGGTAGACCCTCTAACACTGGTATGACTCCTGGTACCACTGCCACTGCTTGACTTGTGTCCACTGCCTGTCCTTGACTGTGATCGGGACAAGGTAGGATCCCACTGCTCTGGTGGCACTGCCTGCTCATATAGGGTCCTATATTTCCCTAATCTAGTGCTCACCCTGGCAAGCTCACGAGCCATGTCTCCCATAGGCCCTGTGCATAATGCAACAAACTCTATACACCACTGGGCCGCATCCTGCTAGCGGATCACCACCTGATCCTACTCTACATGGGCTACCTCCAGTGCTGACTGTAATGACCTGACCTATGCCAAGCTGGCATCCAATCTCTGCTGCAAGTCTAACACCCTTTGATCTACTGTGGCATCTAGCGGCAACCCAGAAGTGGACGGTATCTCCTCCTCCCCCTCCACCATCTGCCATCGGAGTAGTCTCTTGGCCTCATCTATGGCATCATCCTCATCATCATCCACCTCCTCCTCCTACCCATCCACCTTCGCCTCCTCCTCATGCCTCTTCACCTTTGCCTCCTCCTCATGCCTATCTACCTCTACCTCCTCCTCATGCCTCTCCACCTCTGCCTCCACCTCCTCCTCGTGCCTCTCCACCTCTGCCTCCTCCTCATGTCTCTCCACCTCCGCCTCCTCCTCATGTCTCTCCTCCTCCCATCTCTCCTCACCCTCTCCCTCCTATCTGGGCTGCTCCTCTCTCTCTCCCTCCTCGCCACTCATGGGTGCACCCTCCAGCCCTGCACCTGACTGTCTCACCTCCATCTCCAGCCGTCTCCGCCATCATCTCCTCCCCTGCCTTGGTCTCCACCCCTACCTCCATCTCTGCCTCCGTCCCCACCACTCCCTCCATCTCTATCCCTGCCTCTACCTCTCCCTCTGCCTCCATCTCTACCTCGGCCACCTCGTCTGGCTCATGCCACCCGTGGAATAACTAACTGTCTATCCACTGGCGCTGGCCCATCAGGATCTGTCAAGGGCACTAGTCTGCGTGCCTGCCACCATAGATCATACGCCGGTGTCATCCCAGGATTAGCTGCTCCACCTCTCCATCCCCATGCCTGGGCTAATAGCTTGTCTATCTGCGTCTCAACAAATGCCATTGGGATGGCTGGCCCCCACGCATACTCTACCGTCCCCATGGGTATATCCTGTTGCTCCCCGAACTGCCTAAGGACATGCTGTGGGAGGTACATCTCGATATTCAAGGACATCTACATTGTCCTACCAATAAGATACCTATACTACCTGCAGAAGTTGAGGTGCTCGTCCTCATCATCCCATGCCTCACAATCTCTGTATGGCCTCCAGATGAATGTCACCATGGTGTCAATCCTGTGCTGCCACCACCCTATCTCACCCATATGGGTCTGTTATAGCGCACCAGCATAGTAGTAAGAGTAGGGTATCCCCTCGGCTAGCTGCGGTCTATCAATGGGAGGGAAGAAGATGGCAATGTGCTCCCACGCCCAGATCATCATCAAAGTGGTCCCGCAGGAGATACTCTCTCCTCTCCTATATGCAATGTCATGAAGTTGATGGTAAAGCATCCCTAACAAACAAGGAGCCCAGGTGTAAACTATCCTATCCTGTCTCATGCCCACCAAGACGTCTCCCCAGCCAATCAGAAATCCATGTCCTCGGTGGTCTGGAATCAGAATACCTACAATCATAGTCGCCAGGAATGCATTAAACCGCTCATAGTGCTCCACCAGGAACTCCCATCGGATCTCATACCCTTGAATGCCCAGAGCAGCACCTTGATCTCAATAATAGGCATGGAAGGTCTACTCGCCATGTCGTAGATCATAGATGATCCCCTCTCCTTGAATAGGAACTCAGAGAATTTGGTAGATGTCCTCTAGGGTAATGGTGGCCTCACCTGTTAGCAGGTGGAAGGAATAGGTCTCAGAGTGCCATCGCTCACATAGTGCGGTTAGCAGACCCCTGTTCACCCGAATGGCGGGCATGAACGCAACATAGAATAAACCTAAACACATCAATCATCGCCGCTCTCATGGGCCCAACTGATCGACAAACTGAAAGGTGGTCAGTCTGCTCTCTCTCATATAAATAGGGGCAAGCTGCGTCTACAAAAAGATGAACACTGCATCAACACTTTTTGGACAATTGTCAGCATCATGAAAAGCAACTAAGGTCACGCAAACATCAAAACAAGTTTTATTAAAGAAACAGGCAAGTGCGTCACAACCAAGCAATTGCGTTGCGGAAAGACAACTGCATTGTTCAAAACACCGAATGCGTCTTGATATGTCAATTGCGTCTCAAAATATCATTTGCGTCACAAAATTTTGCAAATGTGTCTCAAGATGGCGAATGCGACACGATCTCACAATTGCGACATTCAACAAGGCGATTGCGTCACAAAATGACAATTGCGGCATTCCAGCGGTTGAATACGACTCGATAAGTCACTTGCGTCGCGCAAAATGTCAAATGTGGCGCAAACCACCGGTGCAACCTTTTTGGTCTTGGCACTTGCGTCGCGATGCATCAAATGCGTCGAATGCAAAGGAAATTGTGGCTTACGCGAACGCATATGCGTCGCGGCGCAAATGTTAACTATCCTAGAAAACATCAAATGACACGCAAAACGATGAAATGACAAAGTAAGTTAAGGGTACATACCACCGGCTCTGAGCCCTCTGGCCGTCTGAAAGTCCTCATGATCTCCCCGCAGTGCTCCGACATTGGAATAACCATCCTCGTTGTTGCGCCTTTTGCTCTGAGCTCTCAAGTTTTGCAAGGTAAATAGTAAAAGTGAATTGACTTTAACCCCTTTGTCAACCTATTTATAAGGTCAAAATGGCATTTTTCAAACAAAGTCAATACTGGAGGCTCATTTGAACACCTTTGACTTCCTCCTAAGTTGCTTTAAACATGTCAGAATCTGAAACCGACTGTGCCGTTGTTTTTCTGGTCATCAAATTGATTTATTGGGACCCTTTGCAAATTTTTCTGGTGCTGACCCAAAATTTGAAAATTTTCCTAGGGGGCAATGATACTTCGTACCCTCGCAGGGGCATATTCTTGGCTTATTTTTCTTTGTCACAATGCGACAAGTGACATTATGACAAAGAGGGGCAAAATGTAGACACCTAAAAATGACCTAGGCCTGCAAGCTTCATTTTTACCACTTTCGTCCTAGCGTAATTAATACATTTAATTATGTCCCTTGTCCACATTCGACTATTGATTCAATAATTCATAATTATTTAATTAATTCATGTCCTTTTATTCTTCATGATTATTAAATAAATAAATTATATTTATTTATTAAATACGTCATTAATTGTCTAAGTCTTCCTTTAATTAAATAAATTTCTTAATTTATTTAATTTCCCTTTGTCATTTATTTCTTCTTGATTATTAAATAAATAAATTTTATTTAATACATCACTAAAAGTCTTAATTAAATAAATGGATTAATTTATTTAATTAATCAGTCTTATCTGCTAAATTAAATAATTAAATTTAATTATTTAATTGCTAAGTAATATTCTTCTCATTTTAAATAAATTAAATTATTTAAAATGTCATGTCAATCTTAACTGTCAGTCCATTTTAATAAATAATCTGAAAAAAGATTATTTATTATCTCTCAAAATCCATAATTTGAATTAATTTAATTCAAATTAGTAACTAATCTTCCAAAAATCAAGCAATCGGGCAGATTCTTGATTTTCCAAATTTAATCTTCAGTCTGCATCTTATCTTCTTGATTTTTCGAATCTGGCAAATCAGGCAATCTTATCTTCTTGATTTTTTCGAAAATCTTTATTTCTTTAATTAATTTCCTCATTTATTCTCCATCGTCGATTTGATTTTGTTCTGACCGTTTGATTAATGAATTTTCCCTAACCCTAATTAGGGATTCTTAGATTTAATCTGGATCACTCATTTTAGATTCTTGTCATTAATCTATCTTGTCCGTCCATTCGAAATGGCATTTTCTATAAAATTCCATCTTCTTCTCACTTTTCGATGACACACACACATGCTGACATTTTGCATAGTTATTATAGGCATTTACTTTCACACTTTATTGTCTTAGGCAATTTTAGTATTTAATATAGTCATTTGATCAATTTTGGCATTTTTTTTAGACATAGGCATTGGCAATAGACATAAGCATTTAGACATAGAAAATCCTTCAAAACTTATTATAGGACTTAGACAATTTTCAGATTTTTCTCGCACAACAAATCTGAGGGCCACATTATCCAGCAAGTAAGAAGGTGCTACAAAAATGAATCATGGAGACTTCGGCGATCAGGTATAATCGTTCTTTCATGTATTTCCATTGTGTTTTGTAGCTACTTTGGGTTTTTATCATTTTGCTTTCAATTTAATTGAATCTAATCTAATCCTAAAAGAAATCCCCAGTTACAATTATCACAAATAGGATAGGAGCTAAAGGAAACCCCTTTCTAATTGATATACTCAAGGAAAATGGATCTGATAGTGAACCATTAATCTCAATTTGTGCATTGGCATCCTTAAACAAAATTTTCACCATGTTACAAAATATCTTAAGAAACCCAAAAGCCTCTAGTATATTCATTACAAAGGGCCAATCAATTATAAAACTAGTCTGAGTGTCATTAATTATTGCTAGGAGAATAGTAGCAACTCTTTTTTCTAGCAACTTGGCAAGTATTTTGTAAAAGACATTCAACAAGATGATGGGTCTCTAATTCCTAATGTTACTCTTGTCACCTTCTTTAGGAATGAGATTTATAATACCTTTATTGATCTCAAGACCCAATATACCTTTGGTAATAGCTTCCTGATATACTTTAAAAAAATATTCAACTATCCAATCCAAATTTATTTTGTAGAATTCTATAGGAAGCTCATCCACACCTAGAGACTTCCCATTTTTAAATGAAAGAATTACCTCTTTTACTTCTTCTTTACTTATATCATAGCATAAATTATTTTCCATTTCTTCTATTATTTTATTGGGTATTAGAAGCTTGAAAAAACTTGGTCCATTTTGCACTGAGGGTTGTCATCCTTGAACCATCGATTTTTGGGAATGGGATTTTTAGGCTGCTCTTGCACTCTTAGGATGTTTCACCTAAAAGGAGAGAGATAAACCCCACTCAAAATCTATGTGGTTCACTCAAATAAGGAGATGTATGATGTAATTAAGGATAAATGAGATGATCTAAATGCAACTATGAAATGTAATTGAATGATTATGAATGAAAAATCTAAGTTATATGCAATGTTTGAAAACACAATGTGATATGCAAGCTTGAACTAACAAATGAACAAATGTAAAATAGAAATGAAGAAGGTTGAATCAGAGTGCACCTAGGAAGAGAATGATGAATCTAGAGTGTTCTGAATGCTGACATAAATCAATGAAAATCACTAGTGGGACTCATTCACCACTCATGGCGAATTAGTCTCGCTTCTAATGAAAACTTTTGAAAACAAGTTTCTGACTGTCGAGATCTGGAATATGAAAAAATATAACTTTCCAACCTTAAGGTGGGAATCATTCGCCATTGATGGTGAATCATTCCTCTCCCAAAATTCTATGAAATCAGGGACCAATTCTGTAGCACTAGATTTGAGAATGTCTGCTTGTCGGGTTGACGGAGTCAAATCTGCAGAAAATGGACTGTAGGTTGTCTCCAAGCTTGAAATAGGAAGTAGTTGACTTGAATCACTTTGTTGACTTCTTGTCCACCTTTCAACACCTAAATTCTTGACAAATATACATACACAAGTCTGCAAACATACATGCAAAAGGGGAAAAATGGTTAAGGGTTAGGTTATAGGGATTTTCCTTTGTCAAATTCCACATTGGTAATCAAACCCTTAATGAAATAATGAAATGGAATATGAAGAGAATGACATAAAATAGCATACAAATTCTATCAACTTACCAAACTCTTTTTGAAGAAAATCTGAAGATATGTCAATGGCTGCTCTTAAATGCTTGATTGATGCTTAATTGAATGATGCAAAGTGCTTGAATGGATGATTGAGTTCATGGATGAATTATGAGATTAGGAGATGTAAAATGAGGAGAAAAACACTTATTTATACAAACTTGTGCCTTAGTAACCTGATGATACCTCATCATAGGCCAACATAAGGTAATTTTGAATAAAAACCTAAAAGAAAAATTTGAAATATTTTGAATTTTGAGCTAAGAGGGACTCATTTGCCACCCATGGAGAATGGGTCCCACCTTGGACTTGAAAATGGGTGTCAGGAATTAACTTGCATTTAATGTTACTTGTCAGGTTTACATTCAAAAAAATGCTTAATTCAGCCTTATGAGTGCATAAGGGGTCAAATAAAGCATAAGAAAGGTGTAAATAGTGAAATTAAGCCTAGAAAAGTGTGAAATCTTGTTACAAGACTTTACAACACTTCAAAATAGGACTTGATGATGAATACAAAGGTGATTTTTAGGTGAATTGTAATGAATAGAGTCTAGAAAAGTGTGGAAATGTTTTACAACACTTCACAACACCTTCACAAGATGCCATAATTTGAATTTTTAGGACCTAATGTGAATGCTCAAGTCACATTGCAACATTAAATCAAAGAAAAATGAAACAAGCATCGTGAAGAAAGACCTAAAAGACCATAAAAATGCCAAGAGGCCATTTTTCTATGACACATTAAGCCCCCACTTTAGTGAGAGGATGAACTTTCTTCAAACTCACACTAAAGTAGCCATGCATATCGAGGGGGGTCCAAATGCACTTATGCTAGCAAGATGGAATGAAAATGATCAAGAGGGATGATCAAGAACCCAGGATGAAGATCACATGGAAAACTAAACATAAGAACAAAGGAACACACATGTGAAAGAGAAGGAAAATTCGGATGAAGCTTCGATCATCTATCCAGCTAGTTGCGGATTAGATCTAGGTTGTTTGTGAGAAAAAAATAATGCATACTCACTTTGGGGTGACAGAACTCATGGTGGTCGGTCGTGTGAGAAAACCAAAAAGGTGAAGTACATATGCTAGTTGGCATGCACTCACAAACACATAGGTGGCTATGGGGAAAGTCATGTCGCTGAATGAGCTTCCCACTCAACCATATCAAAGTTATACCCCCTGATAACTTTAACAAGGTGCAACAAAGGAAAATGATGGTTCATGCTTCATGAGACAAGCAAAGCTTTGTATGATTATAACTCATGTGAAAAAAAGAGGATAGTACCACAGACATGCAAGCTACGTTATGCAAGGTGGCAAAGATGCAAAATGCAAAATGCAAAACTATAAAATGTGAAAGATGTTCAAAGGAGTTTTGTTAAGTTCATGTGAGGTTTATTACTTAGGGAACATTGTGTTTAATGTCTCCAAGAGAGGACCAATCAAAGAAAAGAATATTCACAACTTAGGGGATGCAGTGCATTGCATTGAACCACTAAGAGGAATTTAATATGCTAAGAGAGATCACACTTATGAAGGAAATCATACCCAATGTCATTCACAAAGTTACAAACACATCGTATGAAGTGACAAGTCTGCACTAAGAACCAAGAATGCCAATGTATGCCCACCACTTTAAAGGAATTGCAACACACTGGTCTATGAGCAATTACTTTAAAGTAGCGAAGGAAAGAAAATGCAAAAAGAAAATAAGATATGAGAGCCAACTTGGAAAGCCCCTACATATGCCAAGTCATATGTTTCCAAGTAAGGCTATGTCATGTAAACGAAAAAGAGAACAAAAGAAAGGGAGTTTCCCCCTAGAAAGGAACACACCAAACACATAAGGGATCTATGGATTTGGGGTCAGTATGTTAATTGCTGCAATGTGCTTATGAAAGAGCTTGAAACTTTCATCATTCCCTAGAGAACATAGAATTTTAAGAATAACACAAAGAGAGCAAAACAAAAAGAAAAAAAAATTCCATTTTGGGTCAACATGGAAGAGAAATTATGGTCTCAATGATTTCCATCATCCCCAAAAGGAGAACACAAGTGAAAAGAAAAGGAAAATATTTTAGGTCAACATGAAGGAGAAATTTTGGTCTCAATTCCTTGCATCATCCCCAAAAGGATAACACAAAAAAAGACAAAAGAAAAGGAAAAAGGGACCGATTGGGTCAACATGGAAGAGACATAGGGTGTCTCAATGCTTTGCGTCATCCCCAAAAGGAAAACACAAAACAAAAGTGAAAGGGAAAAGGACCTTTTGGGTCAACATGGAAGAGACATAGGGTGTCTCAACACTTTGCATCATCCGCAAAAGGAAAACACAAAACAAAAGCGAAAAATAAAAGATAAAGGGACCAATTGGGTCAACATGGAAGAGACATAGGGTGTCTCAACACTTTGTGTCACCCAAAAAGGAAAACACAAAAAAAAAGTGAAAAGGAAAAGGACCTTTTTGGTCAACATGGAAGAGACATAGGGTGTCTCAACGCTTTGCGTCATTCCCAAAAGGAGAACACAAAACAAAAGGAAAAAAGGCAATGGATGACATATAGAGGAATAGAGATACAAATAGAAGAAGTATAGGAAGAGAGAAAACATCAAATAGGGAAACACAACAGCACACAAAAGAGAAAAAAAAAGGCTAGCAAGGTGAATGCAAGTCAACCATCTAACAATTCATCCTCCTCCCAATCATGTTCAGTATATTGTGAGCGTGGTTGACTATCCAAAGGGAGAATTACAAGTGCCGAACTAGGAGATGTACCAAGTTCTTCACTTGGTTTGGAAGATTTATCATTTAAGCTCATGGTAGATGAAAATAAAAAGTTTAGATAGTTATGCACTTCTTCATCTATTCTTGTGATCTCCTCATCATCATCATCATCAAGATTGATTACCACAGGAGGACAAAGGGTTATTTCTAGGGAAGGATGTATCAAAAGTTATGGCTGTTGGATTGGTTCATTTTGTTGTGAAGGTTGGATTGTATTATCTTGTGGCGGGTCATGAGGAGGAGGGTGATCATCTATTGCTTTTGTCACAGATGGAGGTTGGTTTTCTTTGTTTTCTTCCATTTGAGACTGACGAGAAAGGAGATGACGATGATGCCTACGCTCCCTAGCACCACAATTTTGTTTAATTTTATTTTGAAGTTGTTGAGGGGTAAGAGCGGGTTGAGCCACCATAGCTTCCTTTTCTTCTTGAGGGGGAAGAATGGAAGGAACCGAAGAAGATGGGTCAATCACATTCTATTTGGCTTTATACACTTATTTAATGTGAGGAGGCATGACAACATTTGTTTCATTATTTCTTTGTTATTTATACGAGGAAGGGGAGGTGTTTATGGTTGGTTGTTTAGGGGGTGGTGTTGTTTGTTCAGTTGTGGAATCAAGCTAAAGCATGGTCTCATTTATGATAGGAGAAGCGAAAGTGTATGGGGACATGTTATGAAGAGATAATTCGGCTATGTGTTTGGCTTTGAACTTTTGATAGGGTATGAAGAAGAAATCCTTATGAGGGGTGATGGGTTCTATAGTTGCAGGCCAAAAGGATTCTAAGGAAAAATTACCTTTAGAAGATAATGGATTAAAGCCACTATGGTGTATGGTAAATATTTCATTGCCATGTGGAAACTTCAAACATTTGTGAACAACTGAAGGGACTGCTTTCACCGAGCAATGCCAAGGGTGAACTAGTTGCAGACGAAATTGATCCAATTTTCAAATGATAGAAAATGTTACATCCAAAGTTTTAGGTCCTACTCTTAATGGGAGTACGATTGATCCAATCATAGGGCATGGAAAACCAGTATGTGTTTTAATCCATGCAGTTGGTTTATTATAGTAATCTTGATACAACTCATGTAATACTAAAAACTCTTTCATGATCACATTCTCACCATAGGCGGGATCTATTAATATCCCATTGGTGGGCTTATCATGATAGATGTGACTGGCTATGTAAAGAGGACCATTAGGAAGCTTTTTAAGTATATCATTACAAGAAAAAGTGATATCAAGATATTTTTGGTTGGGCCCTTATGAGGATAATGTCTATTGTACCTACAAGTTTATCCATAGGATTGACTTGGGTAACATCAGGTTGTTCATTATTTGTATCAATGTTCATGATTGGATGGTTTGAAGGTTTACTAGCTTTGACAAATGAAACATTGTGTTTAGGCATAGGGTTGGTAAAGATTTGTAAATTATGGTTAGGGGGTTCAACAAACTTATTTCCTTGATCATTGACACCTGCAATGGACAAACGACCTAAATCAATGAGGTCTTGAGCTAAGTGTGTTAAATGCTTACATTGTTTAGTGTCATGGCCATTTTGGTGATGAGAATGACAATAAGAATTTGGTTTAAAGGTGGGTGGTAAAGGCTTGGTGGTATCAAGTGGTTTAATGGTAGGAATTTAAGTGATAATTTTTTGTTGGTGCAATTGGTTCATTATGTTACGGAGTGTATTGGGTAAGGGAGTAAATTGTCTCTTCGGGTCTGCATAGGTAAAGGGCATGGCTACTTTAACAGCTACTACTTGATTCAAAATAGGTTGGGTTGGTTGCAGAGAGGGTGGATTGAACTATAAAAATCTTCTGTTTGGTTTTTGAAAGTTCTGCACATTGTTTGGGTTGTTTGGCTTAGACTTTTGAGCCCGGTTAGAAGTGGACTTTGAATCATGACTAGAAACTAAGTTGTGATAATCACAAAGGGTCATGCATAAATGCATGAACGAAGGAAATTTCATCATAGTTAACTTATCCTAAAGGTGAGTATGCAAGTTTTCGATAAACATCTTTTATAGATGTGAATTAGGAATCTTGACATCAATTTGAGCATACAATGACTAAAAACGTGAAATGAAGTCAGTGAATTTTTCATCATCATTTTGTTTACATCACATTAAATTAGCCATTGTCTTTTTAGGAGTCATATGGACTTGAAAATGACTTACGAAAGAATCCACAAGTTCATTAAAGGATCGGATGGAATGATTGGGTAAGTTTGAAAACCACTCCAATGCAATGTCCTTCAAAGTCCTAGGATTTTTTTTGGCTAATAGCTTATCATCGAGGAAAAAATCATTGTACAAAGTTGTATAAGCATTGACATGATTATTAGGGTATCCTTTACCTTCATATTTCTGAAACCTAGGCATTTCAATTCCTTGTGGCATTTGTGTGCATAAGATCTCTAAGGATAATGGATTACTACGAACATGATATGTGGGTGGAGAATTTTGACTTTAGCTAATGGTGGATATTTGTTGTTGCATGGATGAAATAGTGTTAAAGAGTTGTGTAATGATAGGATCGGTGTAAATGGTATGTGGTGGAAGGGAAAATGGTGATGGGGTGTATGTAATGTTAGGGGAAGTGAAATGGACACTAAGTGGGATGGAGGTGGAAGAAGGAATATTTGATGCCACAAAAGAACTAGGAATGCTAGTTGGAATAGCAAAAGGAGTCACATGAATAACCTATTGCATAGTTGTTGTAACTTGAGGAGTGGTATAAGTTGGTATGGATGCTATAGTTGAAGGAGGAGGAACATGAGGTCCACCTTGGATGGAAACTATGTTTGCTTATTGGGATGTGGAAAGAGCATGTTTATTATATATCTTAGCTATTTATTTCATAACTTGTAAACCATCATCACTTTCAATCAAATGATGAAGAATTTCTATGGCAGGTATGGTAGTGGTAGAAATTTTTTCAAGGGATAAGTATTGTTGTAAATGTGCAAAATATTCATGAATACTAATGACTTTTTCCTATGGAATGGAATTGTTTTGTGTGTCAACATTCATTAGATAAAAGGTGAAGGCATAGTAGTGATATTATCCATGCCTAATGCACCATTTTCCATACCAGGAGTAGGAGCTCTTGAGATCCAAAGGTCCACAACAAAAGTGCTATTGTGGGAAGCCATGAGTCTAGAACTTTGCTCACTAAAGTATTATCAATGGGGCACCAAACACTCATACAAGTACCACAAAAGATGGGGTGAATGCAAATGCAATGTAATCTAGGAGTGTAAAATATAAATAACATAAATTCTACAAACTGAAACAGAGAAATAACAACAAAGAACGGAAATGCAGGAAATGCCTAGAAAAATGCCTGAAAATGCAGTATAAAATGTGCAGGTGGACTGATTCACCCAGGGTGGTGAATGAGTCCAAGTATGATTTTTTTTTTGTGTTTTTCAGAAAATTGAAAGTGATTTTAATGCTTTTCTGATGCAAACTAAGGATACAAATGCATATTTTCAGTTTTTCAATGATATGATATGCAAAAATGAAGTCTAAATGAGTCTTTCACTAATGCAATTTGAGAAACCCTTGGTTGCAAAAACAAAACAAAACCTTAATGAATGTTGATGCAAATGAAAACTAGGATGCAAGATGCAATTGAAATTAGAAAAATAAAGTGCTCACTATGTAGCTTCACCAAAATGAACCGTCAATTTTTGGGAATGGGATTTATAGGCCACTCTTGCACTCTTAGGATGTTTCACCTAAAAAGAGAGAGATAAACCCCACTCAAAATCTATGTGGTTCACTCAAATTAGAAAATGTATGATGTAATTAAGGCTAAATGAGATGATCTAAATGCAACTATGAAATGTAATTCACTGATTATCAATGCAAAATCTAAGTTATATGCAATGTTTGAAAACACAATGTGATATGCAAGCATGAACTAACAGATGAACAAATACAAAAAAAAATGAAGAAGGTTGAATCAGAGTGCACTTGGGTAGAGAATGATGAATATGGATTGTTCTGAATACTGAAAAAAATCAATGAAAATCACTAGTGGGACTCATTTGCCACTGATGGCGAATTAGTCCCGCTTCTAATCAAAACTTCTAAAAACAAGTTTCTGAGTGTCGGGATCTGGAATCTGAAAAAATCTAACTTTCCAACCTTAAGGTGGACTCATTTTCCACTAATGGTGAATCATTCCTCTCCCAAAATTCTATGAAATCAGGGGCCAATTCTGTAGCACTAGATCTAAGAATGTCTACTTGTCGGGTTGACAGAGTCAAATCTACAAAAAAAGGACTGTAGGTTGTCTCCAAGCTTGAAATAGGAAGTAGTTGACTTAAACACTTTGTTGACTTCTTTTCCACCTTTCAACACCTAAATTCTTGACAAATATCCATACACAAGTCTGCAAACATACATGCAAAAGGGGAAAAATGGTTAAGGGTTAGGTTATAGGGATTTTCCTTGGTCAAATCCCACTTTGGAAATCAAAACCTTAATGAAATAATGAAATGGAATATGAAGAGAATGATAAACAAATAACATGCAAATTCTATCAACTTACCAAACCCTTGTTGAAGCAAATCTGAAGATATGTCAATGACTGCTCTTAAATGCTTGATTGATGCTTGATTGAATGATGCAAAGTGCTTGAATGAATTATGTGATTAGGAGATGTAAAATGAGGAGAAAACCACTTATTTATACAAACTTGTGCCTTAGTAACCTGATGATACCTCATCATAGGCCAACATAAGGTAATTTTGAATAAAAACCAAAAAGAAAATTTGAAATATTTTGAATTTTGGGCCAAGAGGGACTTATTCACTACCCATGGAGAATGGGTCCCACCTTGGACTTGAAAATGGATGTGGGGAATTAACTTGCATTTAATGTTATTTTTTGGGTTTATATTCAAAAACACACTTAATTAAGCCTTATGAGTGCATAAAGGGGTCAAATAAAGCATAAGAAAGGTGTAAATAGTGAAATTAAGCCTAGAAAAGTGTGAAATCTTGTTACAAGACTTTACCATGATTCAAAATAGGACTTGCTGATGAATAAAATGGTGATTTTTAGGTGAATTGTAATGAATAGAGTCTAGAAAAGTATATAAATGTTTTACAACATTTCACAACACCTTCACAAGATGCCATAATTTGAATTTTTAGGACCTAATGTGAATGTTCAAGTCACATTACAACATTAAATCAAAGAAAAATGGACCAAGCATCGTAAAGAAAGACCTAAAAGACCATGAAAATGCCAAGGGGCCATTTTTCTATGACAAAATCCTCAACAATAATTTTGTTTATAGAACTCAAAAAAGGCCCCTTTTATTTCCTCTTCCCCATGGACCCACTACTCATTAACATTAATTGGCCCTACTGCTTCCAAAAAATTCTTAACTCTCATTATATTAAATAAGTATTTAGTACCCTTATCTCCATCCTTGACCTAGTTCAGTTTAGCTATTACCTTGACAACTTGTGATTTTTTTATTTGAAACCTTCTGAGTTGGTGTTTAGTAGTTTTTACTCTGTTTTCCAACTCCCCATTGTCTTTCTCAAATTGAACTTTTTCTTCAAGTTCTAGCAATTCATCATTAAAAAAGAATTCAATTTTCCTACAATCAATTGTAATTTTTTGCCCACTATTTTCAGTAAAATTTTCAAGCTAAGAGTAAGGTTATTCCATGAGGCCATGGAAGAGGGGTTAAAAAAAACACCTTTATTGATTTCCCTCAGAGATTTAACCCCATCCAAGAAATCTTGGTGATCTAATAAGGAGGTGTTAAGATTTGAATGGTCCTCAAACCTATCCCTTGATGCAACCCCTCCAGCCTTTAGGTAGATAACTGCTTCAATTTGTAGTGATAAATTTTTTTCAAAGGTTCCACTTGGAAACAATTGGAAAGAATATTGGATTCAAATCTAAAATAATCTTCATGAGCTTAAAATCTATCCAATCTATAGTACACACTTTTCTTCTCACTTTGGTTATTACACCATGTAAACCAGTGTAGTCATGGGAAAAGTGTCCCTTTTTCCTCACTGGATTTGGGAATAATTGTCATTGAGTTAACCTAATGTCACCTAGGTTTAGTGTTGTAATGTTTTGTACACATTCACATTGATCTTGGGACCTTTTTAATAAAATGTACTTAATTTGTACCATATTTATGGTGTTGTAAAGTGTTGTAACACACTTTCACACTTATCTAGGGTCCTCTTAATTAATTGTGGTTAATTAGAGTTAATTAGCCCATTTAATTCAAATTTAAGCCTTATTTGTGACACCTTCTAAGGATCCATCCTGACACCCATAATTCAAATTACATAAGATTTAATTGAAAAAATTTAAGGTCCTAGAAGTTGGTGCTAGGACCCATTTTCCCAGGTGGTGAATGGGTCCTCCCTCTATAGGACCCCCCTTTCTTTACATATTTCACATGGGTTTTTGATGTTCTTTCACCTCTCAAAGGCATGGTCCTAGAAACTTGTTCCAGGACCCATTGACCCTAGGTGGCAAATGGGTCCTCCCTTAATAAGGATCACCTTTTTGAATTTGATTTTGGCAAGATTTTAATAACATTCATTTCTAGATCTAGTGATGATTTGAATTGTTTGAATTTCTAGGTTAATCTCTTGATTTAGTATAAATATGGGGTTAATTCACATTGTTTCTTCTAACGAGACCAAGAAACTTTGAGAGAGCATCATAATACTTTACAAGAGAATTATAGAGCACTTCAAGAGCAATTTAAAGGCATTCAAAGGTAGATTATCAAATATTTATTGCAGCAATTCAAGATCATTTCATCATGTCAAAGGCATAGTGCTTTCATACATGTTGTTGAGCTAAGATAGTTGATGTAGCATTGAAGATCCACTTGCAAGCATTGTTACACATCTTATTTGAGATCAAGATCTACATTATTCATGGCCACCACATGTTAGCTAGCAGATTTATACTCCAAGACAACTTCCAAGATATCAACATTGCATGTTTCATGCTTCAATTTCATTATTTCATCATTTTCTTTAATTACCTACAAGGGGTTTGACTTAGGAAAACCCCTATTCACTAAAAATCAACAATTTTTTCTCCTCTTGAGTGTGTGTTTGTAGATTTACAGGTTGAAGATCAAGTGGAGAAGACGTTTAGAGCAAGATTGTCAAAATTGGAAAGTTGCAATATTGACTTTCATAGTGCAAGAATGAAGAATTGAAGCTACAAAATTTGTTTGAAGTTTTTGAGAGCTAACAACTGAGGATCTAAGAGTGCATACATCAAGGAAAATAACCCAGATCTCAATTTCCAAAACCCTAACAGGGACCCATTTTCCACTAAAGGCGAATGAGTCCTTTGTGCCCTAAAAATAGGCTTCTTGCAACAAGGTACACATCATTTTAATCTCTAAAAACTTCCCTCATAGTTTCTATAAAATTTAGGGTTATTTTCTTATTGTTATTGGCACCTTATCACACACATAATTCAATATTTTATGGTTGAAATTAGTGGTTCATCATCTTGTTGATTCATTTTGATGCAAACCCTCTTTTTCACCATTAAACAACCATATGTTGTTACTATCTTTCTTATTTACTTCTAAAGGGTCAAAAAGGTTTAGGAGATTTTTCAATCTACTCCAATAAAACTATTCACTACCTTTCCACCCCCAAGGGAAACCTCCATTCTTTTCCTCTTTGCATTATACCATATTAAAACCCCCTTTGAGAATATAAGGAGTTTTGGGGAGGTTGTTCACACACCATCTACAAACTTCAATTCTTTCCTATGGTTGTCTGGTGCATAAATTAAGAGATACAAAATTTCTAACCATCTTTTTCCAATGTTACCCAAGAACACCTATTACAAGGGGAACAACCATTTCCTACAATGAAGGGCTTCCATTTTACTTCAATTAGAATTGTATACCACCTTTCCCCCTTTGATCATTTGTGGTAAAGGCAATAACTTGCTTCCAGCTGAATCTTAAGGCTTTGTATAATCGAAACTCAATGTCCTTCACTTCTTGTAATAGGAGGCAATCCAAATCTTTTTTCCTAGTACAAAAGGCCCTCAAAAACCTATTTCCTATATAGAGATTCAAGACCCCTTATGTTCCAACTAATACATATTATCTTCATTTATCAATTAATGTTTGGGGGTTCCTCTGATTCTTATATAACCTTTTAAAATATGATGGGATACACTCACCATTGACCTTTTTACCAGGTTTTTGTGAGCTACTAGTTCTACTCACTTCTTTCCTCTTTTTTCAATCATCTTTAAGATGGCTTTTCTTTCCCTATTTTGGCTCATTGTTGACTTCTTGAAACAAGGGGTTAAAATAATTCATATTTCTATTTTCATTCCTATATTCTTCATCATATGGGATCCCATATGAGTCTATATAATTGCCAGCCTCAGGGGGGTCTGGGGGTCTTTCTAAGTTCCTTTTTTTAATTTTTTCTTTTAGTTTGTCAATCATAATCTCTTATGCATTTTTCTTCCTTAGTTATAGGGCCATTCCCTCATCATGGGTGTCAAATACATGGTTTCAATGCATAATGATAACTCTCTTCTATATTTTAAGATCCTCATCCATAGGGGGATAAGTTTTCAACTTTATTATCACCTCATTTTCAGAAAGGTTTGATAAGTCATTTTTATCTTTCTCTTGTTCTTGGTTTATCCTAGCATGCCCATTCTCTTTGAGGAAGGCCATGGTCTTAGATTTAGATCTTTCTCCATCAAATGGGTTTAGGGTATTAGTGTTACCAATAGGTTAAAAAATTTCACACTCCTCCACAAGGGATCTTTGTGCATTTTGATTATTGAAAGAAGACTTAGAAGGTCTATTATTATTGTTTTTGTTAGCTAATCATGGACAATCTCTTTTTTATGTCCATCATTTTTTCATAGAAATCAAGATTTCAAGCCTCCTAGGTCTTCCAATTCACATTTATACAACTTAGCATCAAATTGAAATTCTATAGCATATGGTATTTCAACCCCAATATTGAAGGAGACAAACATACTAGCATCCAAATGAGGCAAGGTAACCCCAAAGTTTTCAATTTAAAGGATTTTTCTAACATAGTTAAAAAAATTGAGGAAAAATAATCCACATTTGTGGTTGTACATTTTTAACACTAACCAACCTTGGCACTTAGAAAAACATAATTTCATTTTGGGTTGCCTCGGGTGACCAATCAATGGCTTTAAATATATATTTTCCAATATTCTAGGAATATTTTTAAGAACCGTTTTCTACATATTATTATTTTTAAGAAAATTACAAACAAGCCTCTTTGTATCATTCTATAGAATGTGATATGGATACCTAGATTCTTTCTGTAAATAGAGTTAAGCCAATTATCAAAAAATTATGAGAAAGAAGATTATTTGCATCTATACAAGCAAGAAAAATAGTAATATTCTTTAATCTATTCTCTTCTTTCTAAATAGGATCAACTATTTCCTCATTAGGGCTAAGCCTTAGAACCCTAGGTGGCAACTGGTCCTTACCTCGTTCAAGCCCTCCTCTCACCCTACCTCCTTTTGGGCCTCCATCCTTCCACTATTGTCTCTACCTCCCACATTGAAGCCAAATTTTGGATTCAACACTTTTGGTTCCTCAAAGTGCAGAGTTTCATTGAAAATTTTACTATCTTAATTATTGCTTTTAGTGGATTCCCCACCTTCGGTCATGGTATCAACTTCCATACACCCTCACACAGATGCAATATCACATTTGTGTGAGAAGGCTACCAAAACCCTAGGAAATACCCAACTATCCTAGACTTCCCATGAATTCCAATTTAAAAAAATTGCAAAAACCATAAAAACAAGAAAGGACAACCACAATTGAGATCAAACCAATGACAATGAGGAAAAAGGGCATGAAGGTAGTTTTGCAGAAAGAATGAAGAGCATGAAGACCAAGGTGACATGGGGCTCCTATAGCAAGCACAAGGAAGATGTATTT
>VDFB02242290.1:157692-176339 GCA_007258455.2 Sequoia sempervirens
TTTAGTCACCTCCTTCACCTCTTTGTGGCTTATTAAGATTGGAACCTCTGATGGTGTTGGTTTTTTAGGAGTGGATGTGATTAGTCCTTTTCAAGAAAAATGTTCATTTTCCCTACTTGAGACTTTAGCTCATCCTTAGCCTACTTTTCCTTGATCAATCATGACTTAGTAGTGGTAGCCACAATATCAATTAGATTTATTTATTGATTTCTTGTCTGTTTGCCTAGATTGAGTGTTTATTTGATAATTTGTAGCTTGGAGCTCCTTGTCATCCTTATCAGCCATAGGTGTAGCAACATCTTCTATGAAGTCTCCATCATCAGTTAACCTTGTAGAGTGAACAACATAGGGCTTCTTCTTAGCTTTCACCCTATCTACTTACTTTACCATTTCATCCCATGTTACAGGTTGGGATTGAACTTGTTATCCCTTTTCCAAATTCAGTTTCAACCAAGTAGGAGCAGTTGGTTGGGTTACTGCCTGTTGAGTACTGGGAGGTGTTGATGAAGGGGGTGTAGAAGAAACTACCTCCACATTCTGCTTAGAATAATTATTTTGTTGCTCCTATTCTTTTTGCAACCTTTCCTACTCTATTTTCTTATTTTGAGCTCTAATTTCTTCTATCTTTCTCATTTCTTCTTCTTTTTGTGCAGTTCCCTCTTCATCCCTTAACCTTTGTTCTTCTAACTCCATTGCAAGAAGTTCTTCTGTTGCTTTATTCTTCTTAGCTTTCTCCTTTTTTTCAACTCTTGTGCACTAGCTTCTTCCTCGACCTTCTTTTGTGCCTCATTAGCTTCCTTTTCTAGCTCTTCATTTTTCTTTCTTTTTTCTTCTTCCTCACTAGCTAACTCTTCAGCATCTAATCTTTGAGCACTTTCCATTATTTATTTTTTCTCATCTTTGGTCAAAAAATCATTCATTACACCCTCACCCTATAAGCTTCCCTCTTGGAACATAGTCTCCTCTTCTCCAACTTCTTCCCTCTCAAGATATTTTTTCCATTCTATTTTTTCTTCTTCTTGAGGTGGAGTTTTTTTAGAGTCTGAGGGAATAGGTGAATTTTTCACATCAATCAATGGGTCCCTCTCCTCTTGAGAATTTTTGTTTCCATAGTCAATGGTGTGGTGAAAGGGGTATCCTTAGTTTGCACAAGAACTATAGAAGGACTTTCTTCAAAAGCTTGTTCTTTAGGGTACATAGTATTTATAGGCATAGCACCAAGACTTGAAATGACCCCTGCAACATCAGCTTGATAAGTAATCTTAGCTTTTTCCAAAGCTTCAGTAACCTGCTTCATCAATACTTCTTCTGCTTGAGCAGGTTCCTCTATGGCCACCTCTGTGGCTTTGATAGTTTTCTTTAATTGCTTGTACTACCTTGTCTCAGTGGAAGAAGTGGGTTGACTACTAGAATCCTTCTTCCTTGAAGCCTTAACTCTTGGTTGCTTTAGACAGAGGTTAAGCCATTTCAGGATTCTATCCACCACCACCTATGACACCTTATGAATATTAGTTTCTTCTTTTCCCATCCAATTCATTGGCTCCAAATCCCTGGTGGCCACTTTATCCATTTCATAGCGGGGATCAAGAGTAATCCCATCATCAGTGGTGCCTTCTGGTATATCCTTTGCAACCTCAAAATATTTCATTTAGGGAATTGTTAATCTTTCATATCCCCTTTTCCTTACTTCAAACTGATCTTTTAGGTTGGCCCAAAAGTCCTCCAGAAGTGGCCAATGATGGGGAAATTGTGAAGCATATAAACCATACATTTTCTTAAGATTAAAGTCTTTCCTCGATGTATGATGTTTGAGATTCATGGGCTGAAACTCATTTGTTGCTATCTTAGTTACTATGAAAGAGGAACAAGAATAAAACCCCAATTTCATTAGGAATGAATGGAATCCAACCTTATGTTGTGTGGAAAACTTGGCATTCACCTCTGCTGCTTGACGAGCAAATTCCATCAACACCCATCTATCACCACAACACGTTGGTAATTTTAAAAGGTGCCCATCATATCCAAATATTTTGAAATAGGTGGATCTATGGTATTGGATAAATCAATATCCAAAATCTTCAATAAACTCCATTGCCTCTCGAGATAATTTGAAACCAACATCACCTATGAGCCGATTAATGACAACATATGAAATTGCATCATTAACACTTTTGAAATGCCTCTCCGCTACCTTCAACTCTAGCTGATCATAGTGTTCCCATACTTTCTTCTAATGTAGACCATCATGCATTGATCCTATGGGAGTTAAACCCAGAAACTGTCCCATTCTTGCAACACATTATATCACATATGAAGACATATAGAAAGTCTTGGTTTCTACCACTTTCAATAATTGATCATGGATTTTGTCTGAAATGATATGTCTCCAATACAAATACTATTGTCCATCAAGAATCAATTGGATGAATGGGAACATCCAATGCTCAAATGCATGAGAATATTCCTTTCCAAACACTCTTGCTAACAATGCGATCATATCACCAATATCTTCAGAGAAATTAGACCTCTTAGGTTTAGAGGGGCATTTTCTTTAATGATTTCTTCTCTATTTTGAGCCACTTTTTGTTAATGAATCTTTTGTTCCCATCTTCATCTACTTTCCACTACTTCAGTGTCTCATCCTTAAACATAATCTTGGGGTAAGGGTGAGGAGGACGATAAAAAACTAGTCTAATCATCCTTGGAGGTAGATCAATAATCACATTTCCTTGTGCATCAATGCACTACCTCTGAGTTGGATTATAGGTCTGTGCAGTAGTTAGTATAAATTTTGGATATTGTACAACAATGGGAAATGTAGCAACATGAACCAACTTGGAATTAGCAATCCTCTTAGCCCTTGGGGTAGCATCTTCTAAAAATGTATCATCATAAAACTACTTAAGGTCAATATGCACTATAAGTGTGTCAATGATCTTCATGACATCAAAACAAAACTTGGTGGTACTGGTGTCCCCTGGAACTTGTACTTAATCATGATAGGGATTTGTTTTGGTTTTAGCCTTTTAGCCTATGCCCCCTTTGATGTTCCTTTAGTGGGAACTTCCTCCTCCGAATCAAACATTTGTTTAATACCTGCAATATTGATCATTATCAGACAAAGAGGAGAAATGAGACGAGTAGATTAGCACAAGAATTCATATTAATCCCCATTCTTTCAAGAAAGATTTCCATTTTACAAGTTAACTCAACATTTTTTGGGTTTCGGGTTTGGGACAAAACCAAGAGCTTGACCATTCTAAGCATAGTACTAAACTATATCAGAATTCAAGATTGGAGAAAACCTTGAATTAGAACTTAATACCCCACCCATGAATTCTATTGGACATCATAATTAGGTTTTCATTTAGCATCTACACCCATAATGACAAGAAGGTTTCAGTCTCGTTTCACGATCCGATCCTGCAATGTACTCAAAAATTGGGATCGAGATGGCACTAGGTACCGACACTTTGCAAATGGGATTAGTTGAGGGATCACTCTGAGTTTTGATCCTGATGAATCATCGGACGTCAGAATCGGGAAATGATATGAGACTGAACTCATAGGAGTAAACAAGTTTTGGTAGCATCCTGAGTCTTGATCCCAATATGATATTAGGAGTAAGAATCAGGATTTCATTAAGAACTTGACCCTTGGTATGTGTAGTGGGCATAATTTAACTTTGAGTTCTGATTCCCGATGCTGTGTCAAAAGTCAAAATTGGGGTGACACCAAATGATGGAACCTATAGGTATGTCAAAGGTAGGGTGCCCATCTAAAATTTGATGCCAATGGTGATGTGGGGATTAGAATTAGGACACGAGTGGATACATCATCAAAAATTTGAACATTTTGGAATTACAACATGAACTTTGATCCCAATGAAACATTAGACATTGGAATTGACACAAACCAAAGACCTAGACCCAAGCAATGGTTTAAATGTATAGTGCAGTTCTAAATCCTGATTCTGATAGAGATTCAGGATTGGGATCGAAGCAATCAACAAACGTGAAGGAAAGATAAATGTAATAATATATAAAAATACACCCTCGAAATCAATATTTTTTTAGTAATGACTGAACCTTAAAGGTTATGAAATTTAAAACATATATGACCGAGTAGTTGGAAAACCCTAGATAAACTAGGGTACGAAGGGGAACATAAAACCCCGCAAACAAAAGATGACATAAAACATGAGAAAAAAATGGGGAAAACCTTAAAAAAAAAGGAAAAATGAACCCAAGGGTTTGAGAATGAAGAAAAGTGCACCAAAGGGTGCCAAGAAAACAAAAAAAAACCAGAAAGAAAAGAAAGCAAGAAACCAAAGTAAACATGAAATAACAGAGAAAGAAAACTCAGGAAAACCAACAACAAAGGGAAAACATAGGACAAGACGCCTACCTCCAAACACAACGAAAAATATGATAGAAAGGTGAGAAATTGAAGCACTACCCCAAACCATAACTCTTGTCAATGCTTTGGTTCATTCCGTCAAACTGTACAAGCCAAAATGAACGAGTGATAGGAATAAAAACATGCTCGCACATGCAAACAAGTGTCCATAAATGCAGGTAGGTCGGGCCTTGGAATCAGGGTGGAAGTCATAAATATGCCATCACAAGAATGAAGAAAAATGAGAGTCGGGATCGGGACATGAAATGGCACCGAACTTTTAATGAGTGCAAAGTTGAAGCGAAGGTCTGAAATTTGAACCCTGACAAACAAAGGAAAACATAGGAATTGAGATTGGGACAAAACATGGAACATGAATTTTGGACAAGTTCTTGGTTCCAATTCTGGTACGATGTCTGATTCTAAGAAAGGCAAAGAGAGTCAAAAATCAATATTGGGATGGAAACAAGAACAGGAACTTTGGAAAAGTTCTTGGTTCTGGTTTCGGTCCAATGTTAGATTCTGACACAAGTAAAAATGCACAAGGAAGAAAAAGAGGAAGTTAGGATTAGAAAAAAAATAGGAACTTACACTTTTAAGGGTGTAAGGTGATGCTTCTGATCTAAAACCCGAATCCGATAAAACAAAGAAAACACAAGGCAAAGCATGGGGATTGGGATAGGAACAAAAACATGAAATTACACTTTAAAAGTAACAAGTGCCAATGACAGTCCAAAACTCGAACCCAAAAAACAAAGGAAAATAGGTACTTAGGAGAAAAAGACAACTCCTAAATCCTGAACAAGAACAACCAAGACAAAAAACAACAAAGGGGGACCCATTTTAACCAAAACAAAATGTGGTGGTTATGCAAGGTATAATAGGAATGTTTCTTTTTCCTTTTTTAACTTTGTTCCCCTATTTCCTTGGGTTTTGCTAGGGACCATTTTCTTCCTTCTCCCTTTTATTTGTTGGTCTCCCTAGGGTCCTTTTTTGTATTTTTGGTTGTTTTCTTCTTTTAGGGCTTATCTCTGAATTGTTGGGCCAAGTGATGTAATGTGGAACTTTAAAATCGATCCTTGGCTTGTCTTGTTTTGATCTTTGTCTCTTTTTAAATTTTCTTCCTTTCCTACCTTTGTGGTTTGTTTCATGTTCCATTTTTCTCCAACCATCTTGATTTTTGTATCTACGTTCTTCTTTTCTCACCTTCATTTTTTCCAAATCTACTTTTTGTGAGTTTATATTCAAATTTTGTAGTTCGCAAGTTTTTTTCACTAAAAGAGGCATTTTTTATTTTATACCCTTCTACTTCTAAGATTAATTAAATAATTCATTATTATTTAATTAATTATCTACTTCTCATCTCCAAATTAAATATTTATTATTTAATTAATTCTCACTTCCTAAATTAAATAATTGCTTTAATTATTTAATTTGTTTCTCAAAAATCATCCAAAATAAGTAAAATCATTTATTTTATTTATGTTTTGGTAACAAAAGAAGGGGAAAGGGCCCCTAAACCCAACCACAACAAAATGAGGCCTAGAGGCCACCAAAACAACCAAACAAAGCAATAGGGGCTACAAAACCAACCAATACCCTACAAAAAGTCTGACACCTAACTACACAAAACAACATAAACCATATACCAACATAGAACAATAGTCTTAAAGAGAAAACCAAAACTAAATTTACAAAGGGGACCTAGGCCCATAGAGAGTAACAAGAAAAAAACCAAAAAACACCAACCACCAGATCCAATTACTCCTTCGAAAAGTAGATAAAGTTCCATTCATTCTCAAGTTGTTCCATAGCATCACTGTATTGCTCCAACGAACTAGTCACACCACCATCCAGTTGCTCCTCCACATCCTGAGAGACTTGTTTCTTATGAAGTCCTTTCCTTGCCTTAGTCGCCCCACTTACCATCCCAAAGATGGCTCTATGCATTATGCCCAAAGTAAGCGAAGAAAAATTAGAAACGTCCATCAAAAAATTTAAAATGGCTTTGAATAAAGGTACTGTACAATTTTTTTCAGAAAGAAAAATTAGAAACACCCATCAAAAAATTTTAAATGGCTTTGAACAAAGGTACTCCTTTGAATGAAGGGGCTTCATTCAAACATGCATGGCATCCAAATCCTTTGAATGAACCCCCCTTCGAATGGACCCCCCCTTCAAATGAACCCCCCTTTCCAATGAACCACCCCCTTCTAATGAAGTCCCCCTTAATGAAACATTATAATATATGTTTAATTGGTTCCATATAGGGGTTGTTCATTCGAATCCCCATTCTAATGAAGGGGGGCTCAAATGAACCCCTCTTTTTTCACCTTCCCCTCCCTCATTTCAAAATATATGCCTTTGTTGGCTTTCAAAGCTCAGGAAGGAGGTGCAAATGGAGTCAACTTGATAAAAGAGGTTGGAGGACCATAGTCCTCGAAACATGCTTTCCAACAACTATAAATTTAATATTTTTTGATTTTTTTTAATTTTTATTGGACATAGGTTATTTGCTCAACATAAAGTTCGGTGAAAAATCATTGTGGAAAAATAGTAAATTTGATATAAAAATTTGAAAAATATCTATGCCCTAGGTATTTATCTCTTTGTTCCAACATTTTTTTGTTTTGAATTTCAATACATAAAAAAAAGATTTATGTGGGGCGAAGTGCACCTATGTCTAAATTGTAATTGGTTTGACTTCAAAACTTAACTAAAACAAAAATGTTCAACAAAATATTATGAAATGAAATGTAAAATCTAGATATCAGTTTTACCAACCTAAATTCAAAAGAATCCAAATTTTATCCTTCATAGAAAAAAAGTTATGCAGACCGAAGTACACATCACTTTTTTAAAATGTTGTCTACTATTAAAAACTAGTCATGAAAGGAGACACAAACAAAAATTACAAGTTAATTTTAAACTTTTTTAAAAATTATATATTTAAAATCTACAAACAAAATATCATGAATCACTTGTTTGCATCATCTTCAAATTCCTAACAGTTTACCTGCTATAGGTGTTAGAAAGTGAATATTTTTCTCAAAATATTGATTTCAATGTCAATTTTGGTTAAAAAGTGTAACCCATTATTGTTGGATGACCCTTCCATTTTCCTTTCCCTCTAATTAGAATCTATAGACTTTGTAGACTCTCCTAAAAAATCCTACCTTGTTCAAATATAGTACCTTAATGTTGTTCTTTTAAAGAAGATGAGTGAGATAAGCCGTTTTCCTTTTAGGAATTTATGCTCATCATGACCAAATATCTTACAAAAGACACACTTAACCTTATCCTTCTTAGAATTGTCATATTTAGAGGAAGAGGTTGTTAGAGTAATAAGTTATTATGCTTAATTAATTACATCATATTGATTAATTAATTAAGTCACTTATTCCTCTTTATTACTTAAGCTAAACTTAGGCACATTAATAATTAATTAATTATTAATTATTAAGTATGCACACTAGGGTTTCATTTAGGGTTTCTTGATCTCCTTCATAAGGATTGATCACTTTTGTAATCATTGATTCTCTTAATGCATTTTTACTGAGAGGTTTACAGAACATTGTTTTGGTTCTTTATATCTTTTGCATGTGACAGGTATCCATCTTGCATGCAGGTGATCTTGGATTCTAACATGGTATCAGAGCTCCAGACCTGCCGCTGCTTGTTCGTGATCTGAAGATATGGCCTCTCTATGAGTTTCAAGTGCAAGGGTTTCCACAGGAATCTTTTCTACAAGATCTGGGGGTAGCCATTTTTTTAGGACACAATGGGCTCAAACGGACGTCACCATTGCGTTCGCAGCATCCCAAAACCCTAGAAACGCCTGTCAAATTGTCCATTTTGGTGCAAGTTGGTCGAGGAGGCAAAATTTTTTTGTCTAAGGGGCCGTATGGCCTCCCCAGCACGCAGATCGAGGCTTGAAAATCAAAAAATTCAAAAAACATGTTTTTTGGGAGTCAAGCCAGCACCTCCAATTATAATGAAGATCCGCCGCTCGGCGGCCACCGGGCGGCAATCGGCCCGCCACCGCCACCGAGATCCTCCACTCCTCTGCCGCCGGCTTGCATGCAGCCCCCATGGGCTCCTCCGGAATACACCCCAGTCATATTGGTGACTGAGGGCCTCGGCCAGCCCCGGCGAATATTCCAATGCCAGAGAATATGCCGGCATCCGCCGGCAGAATATACCGGCCAGTTCCAGCAGAATATTCCGGGACCCGACAGATTTTTCCGGCGGACAAAAATTTTTTCTGCGGGGGGGGGGGGCATTTTTTTGCTGCGACGGCTAGTTGGCCGTCAAATTTTATGCTCGTGTTTTGCTGACGTCAGCATGATGTCATGATGACGTCATCCATACGGCCGGCCCTCTTTGCCCTCCTAACCCAAGTTTTTCTTAAAAGAGTAGTTTTTTTCTTTTGGCCATAACTTGGGCATACGGTATCGAAATCGGGCAAACGAGATATCACCGGAAAGCTGGTTCCGAGCTCTTTTCAGTAGTGCTGTTTATTTTTCATTATTTTACTGTTTTCCTGCATTTATTTCTGTTTGAAGTCAGATGTACTTTTTATGCTTCCGAGCTCATAACTTTTTGCCACGATCTCCGTTTTTTGCCTCGTTTGAAGCGTTAGAAAGGTATTGAGGAGCTCTAGGTTGCTGTCCATGCACTTTTTATGTATCTATCATAGGTTTATCAGTTAGTCTAGATTTGGCCCGATGGGTTGTTTGGCGATTACTTGGATATTTTGGCAGTTGGGAGAGTGCATCTTGCATCTGTGCACTTCGTTTTCAGTAGTACATCATTCAATAATTGCTTGCTGCTTCATAGATTCCAGAGTTGTTCCCGTTTGGAGTTTTTGAGTGTTCCGTGGCATTGGATTTTTTGTTGCTTTATCATGATTCCTTGAGTCAATCAATGACTCTCATCCGGTTTCAGTAGTATACAGAAGAATATTTCCTTGCTTGCCTATATCAAGTTCCAGTGTTACCCTACAAAGTTCTTCCAGTGCTTCTTTGCAGCATGTTATCTCATTGTAAGGGGGGTTTTGTCCCACTGGATTTTTCCTTCTCTTACTTCTTTCTTGCATTTGTAAATGGGTACCTGATCAGGCCTAGTTGTCAGGACCCATCTTTTCTTTCATGCATCCTATTCTAGTGTTTTAGCTTCTTCCTAAGTTCATCTTAAGGGGGGGTGTTAGAGCAATAAGTTATTATGCTTAATTAATTACATCATATTGATTAATTAATTAAGTCACTTATTCCTCTTTATTACTTAAGCTAAACTTAGGCACATTAATAATTAATTAATTATTAATTATTAAGTGTGCACACTAGGGTTTCATTTAGGGTTTCTTGATCTCCTTCATAAGGATTTATCACTTTTGTAATCATTGATTCTCTTAATGCATTTTTACTGAGAGGTTTACAGAACATTGTTTTGGTTCTTCATATCTTTTGCATGTGACAGGTATCCATCTTGCATGCAGGTGATCTTGGATTCTAACAGAGGTTTTAGGATATGATTGTGAGGATTCCAAATTTATGATCTTGTTTCTTCTTTCCTTAGTTATTTTGTTTCTTATTATGATTTCTTGGACCTTTGTGGTCTTGAGTACCCCAATTTTTAGTCAAGGCATGAGACTTAGAAGGATTTATAGTGCCAATTTGAGCCAACTTATCCCACTCCTTTGTGAATTTATTAGAATTAATGTATCAATAGAAAGAATTGATTAGGAGGCTCCTAAATGAATTTTAGTATCATAAATTGTAGAAACAAAACTAAATAATTCATACCAAATTTAGAGAGAATACTTAAAATCAACTACTTATCTTCCTTCTCAATTTCATAATATTTCAATTGTAATCTTATGGATTTTTGTTTAGTGAAGAAGTCTTGAATAGTGTCAAAACTTTTAGGAGTTAACCCTATGATCTCATTCTCATATTGATGACCTATTAATTCATCTTACTAGAGTTTTTGCAAAGTGGTCGATACATTATTTGGTACGTTAGTATATTCAATATGAAAGAGTAAATCAAGAGTTGAAGACGTGCATAAGGTCCATATGCTTCATCACACTTATAATGTAATTTTAGATTTTCTACGTCCATTATGGGTTCAAATTCTACTCCCATTGTTACCCTATGCAATCATAACTTTTCATGGAGATTGTCTTTTTACTTTTCCATTAAAAATAGTTGTAGTGTTAGAATTGAAATTGTGACTTAATCCATTTTAGGTAGAAAAAATTGTTTGTGAATACATGAAGGGATAATTTAGAATGCAAGAAAGACGAAAGAGATACTCCCCCTTTCCACTAGAATTATAAATCATTCCGTAGATATTACAATATTGTTACTTTATAATTTAGTGCATTTACAAAGCTTTTACTAGATTACAATATCCACTAGGCCCATAATGGTCAAAAGATCAAATTTTGATATAAAATAAATATGTTACATAATCTAAAAAATGACTATATAGCTATGTAACTCTCTCTAGCATCTTCCCAATGCCTATTCATTTATGAAAAATGGAGCTCCAAAGGAAAATTTATGAAATGTCAAAGAAAAAATAAATTACTAGCTTCAACCTGCAATATTTGGGAAAAGGAAATTTTTATCAAAATCACCTTGGATAGAAAGTACACTTCACCAAATTTTCATTGACTATCTGTTTGCAAAATTATTCCACTTGGATCAAAATATAAAATTAAAAAAAAAGAAGGAACAATTTGAGCTCAAGAGGGGCCCTAGTGGCCTTCAAGTGAACCATGGGTGGCACCATCAATGAAACTAGTTGTTGAAGCAATGATTTGGCAATGGTTGAAGTGTTGTAGGCGAAGGTCGATGTTGAAACCATTGGTACTTTTTGGTTGTGTTTTTTAAGACCACTTGTGGTCTAAGGACTTGTAGGGAATTTAAACCTGCAATGGCTTAAGGCCATAAGAATTGGCATGGAGCACCCAATTGAAACCTTAGCACTAGTGCTTAAGAATTATACATTAGCCAATAGTGCTTAAGCACTACAATTATTTTTTGGATTTTTTTTTGAAAATTTTGGCTCAAACTGCATGTTGGGGGGTTGTATGAGACTAGCAATTTTTTTTGCCTCAAATTCACTTGGCACCAAAATTGGGAAAATATATATGAGAATAGGGGTTTTTGGGCCTTTTGGATGCAATAGTAATGTCCTTTTGGCTAAACAATGCCCCATATGGAAGTTTCTTTGTAGATCAAAGCCCTAATTGTTGTTGTTTCATATGATATCCAAATTAAATGTAATGAAATCCAATTCTACTTTCTTGAGCCTCTTGAACATGTTGAAATAGTACAAAATGTTACCATGCTATAGAAATAATAGATACAATCAATATATCTCACCAATTTTTTTTTTTCCAAAAATAGGTTAAAATACATCTTCATAATTCATTTTTAATTCTATAGATCATTTGAAAATTTAAGAGAAGAGAATACAAAAATTTGCAAGATCATCCAAAGATTTCTAATCTCTCAATTAGGAATTCTAAAACTCAAAATTTTAAAAAATAAATATTTGATATCATGTTAGAAATCTAAAACATATGCATAACCAAAAAAAAATTAAGAGATAAATAAGCTATAAATACTTCAAAATAATAAAACAAATATAGATCAAAGAAATTGAGAGATATACAAATATCAAGATGATAGAACTACACTAGGATCTCACCAAAAGAAGCTACCACCAAGACTGGAAATAAAATCTAGGTAGTGAGCTTTTATAGACTTAGGGAGAGGGTGGAGGTGGCAAGTCCCAACAATGGGGAGTGACCTCCAAATGGTCTAAATTCAATAAATGTAACTCCCTTGTAGGATGATGACACTTATATAACCCATTCATTAATTAAACTCACTTTATTAACCTAATAAAGATTAATAAGTGTAGGAAAAGCCTAGGACTAAGGGAAAATAATTAACCCACTAGGAAAATAAAAAACCTACACTAAAAATCATATCTAGAGCTAATGAAAAATATGAAAATATACCCAAATAAAATTCACCTAATATTCTTTATAGCTATTAAAAAATTGATAGCAATAATAGACTCTTTTTTAAAAAAATTGGAATTCAGATATAAAATATATTGAAAAGTAAGCAAGTCTAGTTACAATATGTATGTGACTAGGGTGGTCACACTAGATACAATTTTTTGATATACTTATTGGTTCTTGATTGGGATATTGTATCTAACTAAGCAAGTAAGAAAGATATTGAAGTGAAAGATATGGCAGTTATTTTTTGTGTCAGTGGAGAATATTTTGTCGAGAACACTAGCATGGCGTGTAGATGTCTGCATGGTGTGCTTATGTCTTGACATGATTCTTTCCTTTGGTATTTAGAGATGTGTTACAATTCTCCATTTGTGACGAAGAGTAACATCTCTACTCCCTTGACCGACCTCGAATGACTCCTTTGCCTCCAATTTCATCTTCAAATGACTATCTCTTTCATTCTTTCATTCTCTCTTGGAAACTTCTTGATCACTCACACACTTGAGCTACTATCTTTCACTATTTTCACAACATTCTTACCTCCATTAAAGTATAAAGTTGGTGTTTTGTTGGTTGAATCTGCTCATTGTTGTGGCAACGTTGGAATTTACAAGCTTGCAAGCTCACTCCTCCCATTTTCCTTGAGTGCACATGGTTGAAGGTGATAGTATTCCATCTTCCATTCACTTAGCATTATCATATTCTTTTCATAGCATATTGTTGTTTAGCATAGTGCTTAGTAATTTCACTTCAATATCTTTATTTATCACATTTCTCCTATCATTGCTATATTGGTTGTCCATGGAGGTGGAAACACCAAAGTAGGGGACTGACTGCAGTAGTGCTTTATACACAACCCCAACATTTTCCCACTCATGTCTGTGTAGGTTGTTCATCGAGTGTACAATTTGAAGATATCAACTCATGGGTAGGAAGGTGCGCTTTCCTCACCCTCTTTTGTCAATTTATAGTTTAGATCAAGTTAAATTATTCTTCCTTTTGTTGTATTATTTAGCTTCTTTCTATTTTTGTTATTGCATTAAATCATATTTTTTAGGATGTTAGTTAGTTTCCTTAGCCTTTTTCCTATATTTTATGTTTTTTTTTTCATACGGATGCCAACAAGCCACTAAGATACCAGTGCACCATGCTGTCATCTATGTTGCATGCTATGGTCCCCGGGTAGTGAGCTACCTAATTTACAGTTTGGACTTCAGAGACTTGCTCACCTAACTTCCTGAAACTCTTGGGTTGGAAAAATAAAAATGACAAATTAGTTGTCCTCCCTTTTCATCCCTTTGAACATCAAACCTCTCTCAAAACATTCCTTAGCTTGAGGTAGATCAGGGTAGCCTATTGTTATAGACCCTCCCATGACTGAGGGTCCTGAGCAGTCGGTCCCCCTCCTCTACATTTTGGTGAACCCGACGTGAACTATTTTGGTTTCATTTCATAGTGTTGAAGGAATCTTCTCTTGTGTTCTAGGTGTGTTCTAGGTGTGTGTGTTGGAGGGCACCTAGCTTTGCAACCCAACCTATGACCCCTAGTGACATAGTTAAAAGAGTCCCTAAAAATTGTGAAGAAAACTCTAGAATAGGTCACTATTTGATCATTAAACCCTTCAGGGCTTATGAGAAAGTCCTTTTCAGTGTACGTAGAAGATGGTTTCTTTTATGCATCTTCCCATTTCATCTGTGCATCTTGTGAATGGGTCCCCTATTATAACCTTTATATCATAGGACCTACCAATGAATGCGAGTAGAGAACCCTCTCGTTTGCATATTCCTGCTTGTATCAATGGGAAAACTGGGACTAGTGTTCTTGTTGATCCTACATGTTGAGTTAATGTTATCACAGAGGAGATTATACTAATAATCTTTTTACACAAGGATGTATACAATGAATCTAAAAGCATGATACATACACATGATGCACTTTATGTTCCTCCCATTGGTTCTATCACCTTTTTAGTCTTGATTGGACCTAGATCATAAATTCCCTCTTTGATATTATCACAGAGTCCTTGTTCAAAGTGAAGCTAGGCATTCCTTTGCTAGTTTCCATGAATGTAGTTCCTTCGGTGATCCATAAATGTTTGAAATTCTCCCATGAGGGCTTCGTGCATGTTGTACATGACACTAGGTACAAACCCCTAGTGTCATGTGGGGCCTATTCCTTATATCACTTTTGGCCTACCCCTATTGGTCTGCTTCCTCCTAGAATGGACCTATTGTATCAAACTTATATAAAATATAAAAATTTGGGCATAGCACCGAAAGTGACCTATTCTCCTTCCCCTTATGCTACTTTGGTTAAAGCTTCTTTGGTTGTGCTATAGTGGGTTGTCTCTTCCTCTTAGAAGGGGAAGGAGAATTCCACTCATGCTCAGGAGCTTTCTTCTTCTTCCTCTATAGTTCCACCTACTTCTGTCTCCTGTCTTGCTATGAAACCTTCAGTTTCTACTCCCTTGCATCTCTTGGGAAGACCAATGGTGCCCATTTGGTGGAAGGCCAAGCATGAGGTGTTTAACCTTCCTGCCTTGCCCATATTTCCTCAACCTATCTTGTATGGTAAGGGGAAGTGTCCTTGTGGAGTCACCACTTCCTCTTAGCCTCCATGACCTCCTACTGTTCTTGTCCCTAGGGTGGTGAATGAGAAGAGGGCCACCATTGAGGTGCTTGAATTTGATTCTTTACTGGTTGTTGTCTCTGCTCCTACATCTCTTCTTCCTATTTTTTTCCAAGAGTCACTTCCTCCTCAAAAAATGACTATGATGGACACACCAATGATAGAATAGGAGCCTCTCACTCCTCAAGTTTTAGCTTCTACCTCTTGGAGTCAAAGAAATCACCTTGCACATGAGTGTAAACATTAGAGGAAGGCTCTGGCTACTAAGCAAGCTTCTTTGTAGAAGATGAAAGGGGAGTTGACAAATCTTGTTTCAAAGTCTCCTATTGTTCCCTCCTCTTCCACCCCTTCTACTTTGATTCCTATAGCCTCAATCTTGCTTTCGAATCCCTCCTATGAATGCGAATGGACCTAACCCTAGAAGGGTACAAGTTTTCATCGCTCCTTCAGTTGAGCCTCCTCTCTTGATGTCCCTTTCGGACATCTTGCCTTTTCCTAAGCCCATGGATATACCAAATACGTTGGTGGTTTCTACTACAGTCTTTTCCTCTTCTTCCTTGCCTTCGACTTCATCTATGGGGATCTTGCATCCAACAATGAAGGGGAAGTTGGAGGACAACCCTACCTGTAATGGGGGTCGAAAGAAGGGGTCACCTTCTTCAGAAGTTGGTTCTGCTTTGGATTGTGTCATTCTAATTATACAAGTGGCCTCGATGTCCCTCGAGTTCGTCACCTACTCTATTGACACATGGAACTACCATCAAGTGCATGTTTAACTCAGTGGATGATGTCTCGGCTTTGTCGGTGATTTTTACAAAATCAGTGACGTTTACCTCACAAGATTTGAGCAAAGAATACCTCGAGGGCCCCTCTTCCTTGGCTCTTGTCGTAGGAGAGTTGGAGGGTGCTCCCCTTGCTATCCCACTCTTGCAGGCTCATTCACCTTCCCCTTATAATGATCTAGATTGGGAGAACAACCTCTTTGTTGATGAGGACTAGGAGGGTACATCTTCTTTATCTATAGATTAGATTTGTGTGTGTGTCGTATTTCCCTCGTGCTTGTTTTATGTGTTCCTGGAGGACCCTTGTCACCCTTGTAGGTACTTGGATACAAGAGTGTTTTGTGTTGTAAACTTCTATTTTTTACATTGTTCTCTTTGTTATGCCTTGAATTTCGACAATTAGGGACGATGCAAAGTGTTGGGGGAATTTAGGCCTCCCTTCCATGTTGACCCAATTTTTTATTTTTTATTTTGTTTTCATGTACCTTTCTACACATGATCTGATATAGTAGGCGATTGATGACAATTCATACATATTATTATACATATTATTATATCATCTATCTATCTATATCTATGAGTAGTCCTGACCCTAAAATATTAGATCCCCATATCTCTTGATTTCTTCAACTTTCCCTATGTTTTATTTTTATATTTCTTTCTTCTTTGCTTGCTTTGTGATGTTGTGGCACCTATGTGTTGTCCCTTGTGTGTGCGACAACATTTCCATGATTACATCCATCATGTACATCACGGGCCACGACATCAATTTCTTCTCTCTCCTTAGGATGTCACGTTACTTTGTGTTCAACACATCATCCTAAGGGGGGATATTATACTACTTTGATTTTCAAAAATGGTGTATTTGGTGTCCAATGAATCCCTCGTTGAAAGTCCTTTATTTTTCAAAAACTTGTATTCTTCAACAAGGACCCCTAGGAGAATTTTTCTTTCGTCATAGAGTCGTAAAGAAAGAATCTGAAAACTTTCCTTTGAGAAGGGATTACTTTTTCTGATGAATACGTCTAAAAACTTCCCTTGGTGAGGGAGTATTCTTCCTTTCAAATTCCTTGATGAAAGAGATCTTTCGAAAGGATTCCTTGATGCTAGAATTGTTTGTGAAAAAAATATTTTCTTTTCGAACAGAGCATCCCTTGAACGGACCCCTTTCTTTTGAAAGGTTCTTGAGAGACCCCTTTCAAAGCTTCTCCTTTGATTGTTGACTATTTGCATGACTACCTATTTGCCTGCATAGCTTTTTGCTATCTAATATATTTTGTTTATGGATTAACATGTTGCTTTATAGGACCAAGCACCTGTGAAGCTGATTTTTCAATCAAGCTTGGAGGACTGAGCACCTCAAGATTTCCTTGTAGGGCCAAGCAACTGTAAGGGCCTATCAGACTCTACGAATCCCTCACACTTGGCCTCCCTCAGGACCGAGCACCTAGGATGTCTCCTCTGTAGGACTGAGAACCCACAGATCCTTTTGTTCACCTTCCATAGGTTTGAGGGCCTATGGTGCATTATTTCAACTCTCCATTGGACTGAGTACCTGTTGAGCCATCTCCTCTTCCTACGCTTTCAGGTGTGTTAGATTGTGGTCTACTTCCTTGATGATTTAGGTATATATTTCTTAGCTTTCACTCTACTTTACCATGCATTCTCTAACACTTATGCTCACTAAAGTGGGGGAAAAATGTAATGGTTTGAATTTTCACCCCCTTGTGAATTCCACATTTATGTACCTCCTACCTTAGAAAATAAAGTTCAATAATCTAATTCCATATCCTTCATTCACTTCCCATCCACTTGGCAGTTTTTTTTGTGTCTGTAGAGGATATTTTGTTGGGGACGCTAGCATGGTGTGTGGACATCTATGTGATGCACTTCCCTCCTGATAGGATTCCTACCTCTAGAATCTGTAGAGGTGTTACAATTCTCCATTGGTGATGAAGAGTAACTTCTTTACTCCTTTGATCAACCTTGAACGAATCCTTTGCCTCTAATTTCATCTTCAAATGACTATCTCTTTCATTCTTTCACTCTCTCTTTGCAACTTCTTGATCATTCACACACTTGAGCTACTATCTTTCACTCTTTTCATAACATTCTCACCTCCATTGAAGCAACAAGTTGGTGTTTCATTGGTTGAATTTCTTCCTTGTTGTAGCAATTTTGGAATTTATAGGCTTGCGAGCTCACTCCTTCTCCCATTTTCCTTGAGTGGACATGGTTGAAGGTGATATTATTCTATCTTCCATTCACTTAGCATTATCATATTTTTTTTGTAGCATATTATTTTTTAGCATAGTGCTTAGTACTTTCACTTCAATATTTGTTTGTCGCATTTCTCCTATCATTTCTATATTGGCTATTTGTGGAGGTGGAAACACCAAAGTGGGGGACTGAATGCAGAAGTCTTCTATACACAACCCCAACATTTCCCACTTGCGTGTGTAGGTTGTTGATCGAATGAAAACCTTGAAGATATCAACTTGTGGGTATGAAGGTGTTCTTTCCTCACCCTTTTTTATCAATTTGTAGTTTAGATCAAGTTAAAGTATTCTTTTTGTTTTGCTATTTAACTTCTTTCCATTTCTGTTGTCTCATTAAATCATATTTGTTAGGCTATTAGTAAGTTTCCTTAGATTTCTTCTTCCACTTTACACTTTTTGTCTGTATGGATGTCAATGCCCCACTGAGATTCCAACATGTCGTGTTGTTGTCTGTGTCACATGTTTTAGTCCCCTGGCAATGACCTGCCTAAGTTACAGTTTGGACTCTAGAGACTT
>VDFB02242291.1:0-13761 GCA_007258455.2 Sequoia sempervirens
AGATATTTGTGGTTCAATTAAGGGTCACTACAGAGAGATAGTCAAACTCAGATGTTACACATGTAACACAGGGTACAAATATTATTCAATGTTTAAGATAAGTGAAAGTTTACTTCATACATAAAAGTTTGAGGGTCTTATCAGAATGAACTAAAGAAGAGAAAACCAGAGCATAGACTAAAATAATGTACATGAATTTGTGGGACCTTAAAATAAAGTCAAGAAGTATGAGAAGAAATTATAATCAGATTCAAGATAATGTGTCTAAATTTATGAGGATTTAAAAATAATTATAATTAATTTTAATTTTTTAAATAATTAAAATAAAAAAATTAATCATTACCAATCAACAGTATGTAAATATGATATAAATTTTATAGGATATATCAGTATTTCACAATGTTAATTCTTTATGTTACAATGATTAATAGGTTCAGTATTTGTCTTTAACCACTAACTATATTTGCTGAAAGTTTATGAAGCTTCTGCATAGATCAATTTTGCAGATATCCTATGATTGGTGCATCCCATGAGACCACATTTCCTTTGGGAATCCTATCAAATAGTTCAAATGCCTTGTCTAAATTTTAACATTCTTCATACTGGAACAACTCTTCACCAATCCGTCCTCTGTTTCTTTTCCCCACTTAATTTGGTTGTCAACCATTATTTAGCATAGGTTGTTTATGCATATTTCTTTGTCTAATCTATTGCTTAGTTCTATTTACGTAGATTTGTGTCTTATTGTCTTTGGTTGTTTTGTTTTATTTTTTTTCAATTTCTAAAGTTCTGAATGAGCACAAGATGAGAAAACGGTCCCAACAAAATGCGGCACACTGTACAATACAGCTTAGCAGATCTAATTAAATGTGTATGGTACTTTACAATTTGAAATTTACCAAATGAGATATAGAGTGATTTGATCAGTTAAGAATGTCCTAAATTAAAAGGGGCATAACAATTTAAAATAAATGTCTTGTAACGTATGTGAAAATTTGCATAAGCAAGGCCCTAAAAAATAGAAAGAGACAAAGAAATCGTCTCTAAAAAGAGAGATGTTCCAAGGAGAAGATGACATATTACATGAATAAGTGGTAATAAACACTATAAAAACTGTAAATGTATGTGAAAAATTTCATAAACAAGGCCCTAAAAAATAGAAAGAGACAAAGAAATCGTCTCTAAAAAGAGAAATGTTCCAAGGTGAAGATGAAATATTACATGATTAAGTGGTAATAAAAACTATAAAAGCCAAATGTGTATATATGCTTTACGTATTTTTTCTATACATAGATATATTTTATGTGTATATGTATCATCTATATATATCTATATGAATATATATTTTATGTGTATATATCTCTGTATATATGTTTTATGTCTTAATGCTAATTGCTAGTGTTGGTAGTTGATTGAACATGAGGTGGGAATAATCTAGTACCTCAAAGCTACCTATAAAGGATCCAATTTTAACTGTACCCAACATAATCTTCAATAGATTTCAAAATAGACTAGATAGTCCATGTTATCACATTAAGCCAAAAATTATTTCTCAAAAGCTCCCAATACAAGAAATACAGAGGAAGGGATTTGTTCAGTAACATTCATACAATGTGATGTTCACCCTTAGACTGAAATAAGCATTTCCCTCATATGCACTAGTACAAATGGTGGCAATTCCTCTTGCCATCAAGAAATCACCAGTACCGTGCACAATAGATAAATCTCTGTACTTGGTGAGGATTGGATCTGCTCCATTGAAAATTTCAAAGTGATGGTGCCCTTATAATCTATTGAGTTGAGCACAAACGTGAAGCCAAACTAAGCACTGAGGGTATTCTTCATGTCATAGAAGTAAAAGCCCTAAGCTCTTCCCATTGGAGGAGAGTGCAGATTGTTATCCAAAGTGATGGGATCATCAAACACAACAAGATTTCCCAAATGGTTATTGCCAGTCAGAATGGTGAGATTAGCTCCTTCAGGGGCTGCAACAAGTGCATATGTTGCATTATTAGCATTTTTACCATTGTAGAGTATACCATGAAAATATAACACAAGTTTTCTATAGGGCTTTGGAAGCTTCCTCTTCCAGCTATGACAATCTGCATATTTTAGCAAGATGACAAACACCAGAAGCCACATAAAACACAAATGTAGAACTCTAATAGCTTTTGGGAAAAGATACATGCAAATCTCTCCATACCTAGATATGAGAAATCAGGGCTCTCAATTAGACAGAGAAGACTACAGGCACACATTACAGCTTAGACTTTAACTCTATTTATAGCAGATTTAGCTGCATGGAAAAGTAAAAGCTAACATCTTTTAAAACATTATCTTGAAAGTAGTAGGGACACACCATCCTTATCCCCAACTCAATATTTTTTTTTTTTTGGGATCTTGAGTTAAAACTAATCTTTGCTTTGAATTATTCAGGTGTACAGACAATAATCATACTACTTTAGTCTTGAAGTTTATAAAAGCAAAAACTTTTTGGTTTTTAGTTATAAAAATTGCGCTGAAAAAGGCTATGAAATTTGACTTAACCCCCATTGTTTCCATCTACTTGAAAGTTTTTAAAGCCTCTTCAATAAATCCATTTTGTGCATAACCTTCAATCATTGCATTTCAGAAACCGCTTTCTCTGAGTCATTCTGTCAAACAGTTAATGTGCCTTGTGTATGCTTTTGCATTTTGCATTAATGTCTACAAAGGTAGCTGCAAATACAATCTTCTGCAAAGTTTCTTCATCCCTTATGCTTCACAGATTGTCCTTACCCTACTAAAAAACCCCCATTTCAGGATACGCAGGGAGGATCCTGGAAGAGGACGCGGAATTTGGCTTTGCACCTGCTGAATTATATCTGCTCCATTTCTGATCAAATTTGGGTGTAATGATGTAATCAGATTGGAAAGGAAATTGTGTTAATCCATGAGTGGCACATATAGGTAGGGAAGGTGACAGTCCAATATAGAAGGATGTGAAGAGAAGTGTGAAGGGTTAAGGGATAGGATGAAGGATTAAGAGGCATTACGACCTTGGAGAAATCTAATTCTAAGATTTCTGAAAGACCCTCCCAATAGAAGGGTGAAGAGCATTTTTATTTTTTTTCAAGGCTACTCTTGCATTGGCAATGAAATATGTTGGGTGGTTTGCTTTGAAACCAAAAAAATTGTGCACCTTTAATATGTGAATTGATGGAGAATTACAGTGGTCTAAATATCCAATTATGTGTGTAGAGAGAGAGAGGGGTATAAATATCTTGTTCTTGCAAAGTTCGCACCTCTCTCGGGACTCACAATCCAGAACAATGTCCGTTGTTTAAATTAGGTAGCTTCAGACTCTAAAGTCGTCTAGTTACAAAACATACGATGCAAGACGTATCCACAGATTTAGCTAAAATTAGCGGTAAGCATTTTCAATCTTTTCTTTTTTGTGGTAGAACATAGCAAAGCAAAGCAGAAATCTTCCAAACAAATTTAACAGAAAAGATTTTTTAAAATCAAAAGAATTTAAAAAGAAACATACAGTTCTACTGTCCATGTATGCCCTAAACACAGCGTTGAGCACTGGTAGCAGTTAAAATCATGCCCTGCCCTTCTGCATCGTACCAGTTAAAATCAAACTACCTGATCCATGTTGAGGGGTGTTGTGAAGAAAATATCTCCAAGGCCATTAATTTCCTTAATACCCAGAACAAAAATTCCTACTAAAAAAATCTCTAGGGAGTTAAGCAGCCGAAAGCAAAAGAGGACGATAAATTTTGTTCAACTTAAATGCATCAACAAGGAGAGTTTTCCCCCACCTCCAATCCACACTAAATGCATGACCAAGCCTCCCATCAGCAGTAATTATGCCGCCTCCCATCCACACTAAATGCATGACCAAGCCTCCCATCAGCAGTAATTATGTTGCCTCCCATCCGCACTAAATGCATGACCAAGCCTGCAATCGGCAGTAAATGCATCACAAAGAGTACATAGAAAGCAACGGACGAGCAAGATCAATGAAATGGCCTTGCAGCGTGATTGTAATCATCGATAGGAAAAATGGAATCGGCAAACTCCATTGAGGGAACGCCTTCGGCGTAACAAGATCGATGAAATGGCCTTGCAGTGTGATTGCAATCGTCGATAGGCAAAATGGAATCAGCAAACTCCATTAAGGGAACGCCTTCGGCGTAATAATAATAATTGAAATATTTTTTTAAAAAAATTGAAATATGTTTAATTCCTATTGTCTTAATTTGAAATAATGTAAAATAAAAATTATAACTTAAATATGTTTAAGATAAAACTAACAGTTGCACCTTGGTGTGCAATGGGTACACTGAAGAGGTGTTGGAAGGTCATTAAGAGAAAATTTGGGTCTATTTTTTCCATTCATCAAATGGTAGGGTCTTTATCAAATGATATTGTATATGTGAAAAAGGTCTCAATGTATTGTGAATATTTCAATTTTTGTTTTTGCAAGTTTGTATAAATGTTCGAAAGGGTATTTTCTTTTCTTGGTAAAAATAAGGACCAACAAAAGTAGAAAATTTTGAAACATTCTAGATCATTGAAGAAACCCACAATATTCAAAAAGAAAATGCACTCTATGATGGATGTTAAAGGTGCAGGAAAGCCACCTAGACAATTGCCTTCGAAGGTGGGAACACAAACAAAAACACCAAGTGCAAAGTCAATACAATTATCTTATCCAAGAAAGGAAATGAGTAAGATATGATCTGGATTTGATAGGCCTATTATTTGGTTCTTTGCAACACAGTATGAACAATGCAATAATGTCAAATGGTGTGCAGAGTAATAAGAAAAAGGCTCCTTCAATAATTTCTAGCGAAGTTAGAAATGATGAGCTTCAAAAGTGAATAATGCCACATCCTACAAGTGTGCATAAACCACTTACTTCAAAGACTCCAATGCAAAAGCCTCGCTAGATCAAAGAAAGCTTTCAATGTTTGTAAAGCCAATACCAAGACTTGTGAAAAAATTTGAAGCAAGGTCAGTAGTGAGGCCAGTGCCAAAACCCAGACTTGTAAAAGTAATAGATAAAATTCACTTGTCCCCTATTTAAAGGTGCACAACCAAAACTAACTCACTTCTATTAACACATGTATAATTTTAGTCTCTGCTATCTGATTTTAGTTAATTTACATACTCAACTTTTATATTAAAAATGTCACCTACATTTAATTCATTTTAGTCATTCAACTCACATTAGATATTTTAAAGGAGATTATTTTTATTTTTGGAAGTGTATTCTTGAAAATGATTTTATGTAAGAAATATATTGTAATATGGGTAAAAAATCATTTAAAAAAAAATGGCATTCATAATTAAACATACTTATTCAAATTATACAACATATTTGTATGACATAGACTATTAAATATTACAAATTTATATTTTAAAAAATTAATTTAAATTTACAAATTATGGATAACTCCTTTTCCAATAAGTATTAAGTTAGGTAGAATATAAATGGACTAGAAGATCCAATTTGTATCTATAAGTTTGTTTGTCTATATCAAACGTCGTGCTACCTTGATCATAACTCCCCAAGGACACATACCATTCTTGAATTTTTGTCATGAAACAAGTAATCAAAAGTTAGTTTAATTTTCTTTTCTCTATCTCTCTTTCCCTTTCTATCTCTTATATTTCTATCTCTCTTGTATTATCTCTCTTTTTTCTATTCCTTTCTCTTTCAATCTTTCTCTCCATCTATATCTCTATTCCTCTTTATCTCTCTACCTCTATATTTTTTAGTCTCTCTCTTTATTTTTTGTATCTCCATCTTTATCTCTTCTATTATAATTTAACTAATTTATATAATAATACTTGTAAACTATTTGTAATATCATTATTTTCCTCCAATAAATGTAGAGTATGTAAACTTATAAGTAGCTTAGTATATATTTGAGAATTGTATGCATATTTTTCTTCCACACTACATAGTTGGGCCCTTTGACGAGTTGGGTATTCAATTTAGAAGAAACTTTGGTGTTCATATAATGATGACACCACAAAACAAAAAATTTATTCCACAAAAAATATTAATTAGTAATTTTATTTGTAATATTTTATTATTAATTATGGCAGGCTACGATTGAAAATAAGGTCTTGACAAAGGTTTTAGAGTATGTTTAATTAAAATGACAATTATGGCCAAGATTTTAATAATTAATGAGCACATTTATTTAGTCATTTTTATTTGTCTAATATTAGTCATTTATTTAGTCATTTAGTTGTGGTTTTACCCAATGACCAAATTAGTCACTTATAAATGACCAAATTAGTCATTTATTTGTCAAATTCTACTAGTGTTAGTCATTATTCAAAATTTTAGTCATTAGTCATTTCTATTTTCCTTATGATTCTACTGGTGGTGAAAGTTTACCACTTAATTGATAATCAAATCCATAGTGAGTGTAGTGGTAAACCCTACAATAGTTGGTTTATGGTTTAGATATAACTAGACACAAAAGAAAAATTTAAAGGGATTTGTAAGAAGATAATACAATATTAAGTCTATGGCTAGCATATGGAGGTATTAAATTGACGGATTCAACAAGAATAAATTAAAATTATGAAAGTTAAATATGGAGGAACATTTGGTGGAAACATGTAAATGGGATACAATATCATCTTCATTTAGACCCTTAAGTATGTCTAATGAAGACTTTGTAAAAGTAAATATAAAAATAAAAAAGTGTAATCCAATTATGTTAATTGGATTCTTTGTTGATGAATGTATCTAAGGAGAAAACAAAAAAATAATTATGGAAGAAGTTAGGTACATTATATTTGTCTAAGATTCTTGTTAACAAAATTATTACAAAAAGTATTATTTTAAAAAATAAAGTAGAAACTTAGTAGCTATACATTTCAATAAATTTAATATAATTTTAATTCAACTTGTGTTAATAGGAGTTTTAATGTTGTTGAGAAAAATATCATTTTATTACTTTGTCTCTTAAAAATTCCATGGAAATCCCTAATTATGTACATTGGTCCCTAATAATGATGAACCTACAAAATAATTTTAGAATTTTGTGAGAGTGAGGAAGTGGAAAAGGTCCATGGATAGTAATTCTTTTGATGCTCTATTGGTTTGAGGTAGGTTCAAGGAGAAGAAAGGTAAGAAAAATATTAGAGATAATAAGTCTCAAGGTAAAACAAGCCTAAATCTCTTGGTAAGTCTAAAGTAAATGTTGGAATTATGGAAAGAAGGGCCACATAAAGGAGTGTATTACCAAGAAGAAGAATAGTTACTCTAACAATTCCTCCTATAATGAAGAGTATATTAATAATTGTAACAATGGAAATAGGGTGCCCCACCTTTTAGGAGATAGAGCACATGAATAAGGTTCTATTTCACTCTTGTTCCATTCAAGGAAAGCTTAGATATCTCAATCGAAGGTAGCAAGAGGGAAAGAGATATTGAAATAAGGTATCCTAGGGTGTGATCATGGACTAAAAGGGGGTTCACCACCAAGCTAGGGCTTGGAAAGACAAGTAACATGCAAAACCCAATAATCAAACCAAATGATGTGCAAGAATTGAATAGATGACCTAGAAATGAATGTCAAATAGAACATGAAATTGAGAAATTAGAGAGGTGCACCTAGAAACTTGTAGAAGCTTAGAAAAAGCTTTGAAATGTCGAAAATGATGATTTTAATGCACACTAGGACTCATATGCCAGGCTGGGTGTATCAGTCCTAGACTAGGGTTTTCAGGTGGAAATGGGAATCTAGAACTGTTGAATTGGGATCTACAAAAAATACCTAAAAATAGGTATACTGGGATTCATATGCCACAAGTGGCGGATCAGTCTTATTTTGTCATGAAGTGTCCCAAGAGGAGAATTCTGAATAAAAACTTTGTGAGCCTCTGAAGATGGATCAAAAAAGCCTTTTCCCATTGGTTTCATGTAGATAAGTTGGATATCTTGCTCTAGATCCGAGTTTCCATGACCCTTGACAAACTTACATGACAACTTTTGCAGCTTTTATAACTTTGCAATCTTGATACTTTTGAAGGCTTCAAATCCATTTTTTATTCAACCTATAAACCTACAATAAGACAAAAAGAGAGAGAAAAAGTGTTGTTTTGTTATGGAATGAGGGTTTTCCTTGCTCAAACCCCATTTAGGTAATTAAACCAAATGATGAAACAATGGAATAAGGACATGAAACATGAAACATGAACAATGATACCTTGAATGATGTCTTGGAATGTAAATATGTAAACTAACATGAAGTGGCCATGAAGAATGTAGATCTTGATCTCAAATTGGATGTGAAACAATGCTTGTAAATGGATCTTGAATACTACATCACAACACTAGCTCAATAACATTCTTGATGCACTATGCGTTTGGCATGATGATGGATCTTGAATTGCTGCACCAAATAATGAAGAAATATGCTCTTGAATACTTTATAAATACTCTTGAATTCCCTTGAATACTCTTGTAATCATAACTTACTATTAGGAATGCTCTCTTGAAATTATTAGGTGAAAATGAGTGAAATAACCTTGTATTTATACCTATTTATCCCAAATTTCCTAAAATTACAACACTACAAGCCGACATTAGACCTAGGAGAATAAAATCCTACCAATAATTTGAATTTAATTTAGGTTTAAGCCAAATGGGACTCATACACTAGTTGTGGCATACGAGTCCCATTAGCCTAGGCTTTTGGACACATTTTTTGAGAAATGCTTAGATTGATGTGAAATCTAAATCAGGGCCCCAAAACTTAAGTGGGACTCATACGCCCAAGGTGGAGTATGAGTCATAGATCACTAAATATGGGCCATATAATCCAAAAACATTAAATTTTTATTGGTCATTAGATATATGTCGGGATTATCCTCAGAAAGAAGCATTAATTAAGGCTTCTGGATACAAAATAAGGCCAAATAAAGCATAAAGAAGACCAGTTTATTAATGAAGCATTAAATTAGTGTGAAAGTGTAAAGGTACACTTTACAACACCCTAAATAAGGAATAATTAAGTCCATTTAGTTTACAAGGGCCCAAAACTTAATGTGAAGGTGTAAATGAATACACTAAATTAAGGCAAAATTAGGTCTATTTAGCTTAAAAGGGCCCTAAACCTAATGTGAATGTGTAAAACACATTACAACACTAGATCAAGGAAACATTAGGTCCATTTTAATTTCAATCATTCCCAAATTAAGTGCAAAAATTTAGAGGGATACATTTTCCATCATTACACTAATGCATTTAATTTTTCTATCATGATTGTTGATTATTCCTAGTTGATTGGTTTGGGTTATTATTTTCATATGAAATCACATAGGAAGTGGTACTCAAAGTATACCAAGTGTGATGAAGGGTAGGTGTTACGAATTTATAAAAGCTCCTTGAAGATATTTGATCATGTAAAGATGAAATTTTTCTTCATGGATAGTAGAGTAAGTACACATTAATATGTTCTACATATTCTAGGTTTAGCTAGAAACATTATGCCCATACCTAAAATGGATAACTTTGGAGTTCACATCTTCTTTGATGGAAAAGTTAATATATTATCAAGAGGTAATTTGATGCTTACAAAAGAGGTGTGGTGTGGTACTCTATATAGTGTTATTGAGTCCTCCATCCATGCATCATTTTTATTTTATTTTCTCTCTTTTGGAGAGGGGTTTTTTCCCATAGTATTTTTCTCCTTTTCTCCGGTTGTGGGATATTTTCTTTTTTGCATTGTAAATGGGTACCTAACATGGTTGTGTAGCTGGGACCCATATTGCATCTTCATTTTTGCATAATAATTCTCCCTAAGTTTGCACTTAAGGGGGGTTGTTAGTGTGTGAAGTTTAACATAGGGTAATTAGTTTTTCTTGTGTTGGGTCGTTTTCTCGCCCATCACATATTTTCATGCCTTTATAAGGAACTATTGTACATTGTGTAATATATCTCATCTCAATATTTTTCTCTAGTGAAATAGCCTTTTGTTGCTTCTCTCTTTTTCGTGAAGATTTTTTGCAGGTTGTGATCTTAGGCTTGGTGGTTGACACCAACATGGTATCAGAGAAAACCATTCTACCCTCCTTCCTTTGAGAGTTTTCATCAGAAGTTCTTGAAATCATTTATTTGCTATTTGGTGGCTGCAATTGCCACATTTGTTTCCAATGATGGATGTTTGAACTACATTGAAGAAAATAATGATCTCCTATTGCTAGCACATTTCATCAAAGACATTGTTTTTTGGGAATCTGTTTGTGAGTGCACATATAGCAGAGAAAGGTGTTATTTTTTTGTGAATTGTTTGAAGGCCCAAGAAGCATTTTCAGAGGGCACGATTTTCCGATTGGAGGAGGCATCTTTTTTCTAAGGGCCGTTTGGAAGATTGTTGGCACAATTTTCTCTGTTGAAAAGGAATTCACACCTCTTGATGAATTTTTTCCTTTTTGGATGGTGCGATTTCCTTGCAGAGGGAACAATTTTTCTCTTTGGAGACCTATTTGGTGTGTGTGGAGGAAAGGGATTTTTTTGGGTTTGAATGATAGTTTTTTCTCTCTTTTTTTAGACTTTGATTGTTTTAGGAGGCAGTTATTTGGGTACAGGCAGTGGAATCCGTGCAAAGTCGTTGGTGGGCATTGAATTTCCTATCATTGGAGGAAATTCTGGTGCAAGTTGTACCTGTTGATTACAAAGGGAACCTATGCACAAAATTTAGCATTTAAAGTTTTGCACAAACATTTTTCTATTTTATTTACCGGTTTCATAAGTAGCATAGCCAAGTGGAGATGGAGCCCCAAGTTTTTAGAAGTTGTCTTTAGGAAAAAATTATCCCATTAAAAGCATTAAGTTTTTCTCTTTAAATATATGCTGTTAAAGTCGTTTTTTAGTGCGAGAAAGTCTCATAGATTGAGAGGTTTTCAAGTTGTGGAGATTTGTGCATTCCTACATTTGGTTTTACGTTAATGAATTGACAATGCACTGGACAAACAATGGGTGTACAATTCATTTTGCTTAATTTTTTCAGTTAGTCTTCTTTTAAGTGAGTAATATTTTTTTGGATGTTAGAGCGTATTGAATTTCGACATATTTGCATCATGTTTTTTTCTTTTCTTTTTTTTTTTTCTTTCTCTTTTGGAGAGGGGTTTCTTCCCATAGGGTTTTTCTCCTTTTCTCTGGTTGTGAGAAATTTCTTTTTGCATTGTAAATGGATATCTAACATGGTTATGTAGCTAAGACCCATATTGCATCTTCATTTTGCATAATAATTCTCCTTAAGTTTGCACTTAAGGGTGGGGTGTTAGTGTGTTAAGTTTATCTTAGAATTAGAATTACTTTCGGGGTGGTTTTTTTCCATATCGGGTAGTTTTCTCACCTGCCACATATTTTCATGCTTTTATAAGACACTATTGTGCATGGTGTAATATATCTCATCTCAGTCTTTTTCTTTGGTGAAATAGCCTTGTGTTGCTTCTCTCATTTTTGTGAAGATTTTTTTTAGGTTGTGATCCTGGGCTTGGTGGTTGACACCAACTTATATAGGATTAAATACATATGAATTATGGTTATTATAGAATCATATGTTAGGCTATCTAAGTGGAAAGGTATAAAATATTGGTAAGATAATATATGGTGGAGTTATTATTGATTTTTTTTTTTTTTTTGAATTTTATGAGCATTGTGTTCTTAGATAATAGAATATAGTGTGGTTCAAATTTAGAAGCACTAGAGAAAATAATATTTTGAAGGTGATACATAGTGATGTGTTTGGTATTATGGATATCAAATCCATAGGTAAGTCTTTTCATTATTTATCATTAACTTATCATTACTCTAGGTACTCTTGAGTATATTTTCTTAAGAGAAATTCTAAGGTTTTTCTCAAGCTTAAGGAGTTTAGAGCTCTTATTGTGAATAAAATAGCTAATAAAATAAAGGTATTAACAATAGATAATCATGTTAATTTTTTTACTAAGGAAATTGATATATTCTAAAAGAAAGATAGGATTGTGAAATAATGAAAAAACTCAAACACACCATAAAAAAACTAGAGTGGTTGAGAAGTTAAATAAAACCTTGCTAGATCATACTAGAAGTATGATGCACAGTGTGGGTTTTGGTTGATTCATTTATCTAGAAAATAATATAATTTATCGAAATAAAAAAGAAAAAATCATCTTTCACACTTTTCCCTTAGTGTGAAGTTGAGTTCCATTATGATGTCATTGTCTATAGTTTCAACACTTAATTTGAATATTGAGTAGGTGGATGTTGAGAAACCTTCTTGCATGGAGACTTAAAGGATGAAATATTCATGGAACAACCTAAAATATAGAAGATGAAAGGTAAATATTTTTTTATAAGATTTAAATATGTATCTATGTGGATTAAGGTAGTCCCCATAGGTTTGGAAACAAAATTTTGACACACCTATTAGAATTGGGTTTTGAAAGAAGTTATTTTGGTCAATGTTATACTTCAAAAAGGTAAATGAGAAAATTATTATTATTATATTTTTATGATATAATTATCATTGGATATATTAAAACATTAATTCAAGGGGTTAAAAATAAATTATGGAGATATTCAAGGATAGAATCAACAAGATATTATAGATAAACCAAAATAAGTATCTCAATTTTTTTTTTGGTGATGTTATGATATTACTTCTAGAGTTTATCATATATGGCTTGTCTAAATTTGTTAGTTTAATAGAAATAAATACATTTAATTTAGAATAATAATTTGCAGCCACATATAAGTGAAGCTCATGTTGGAAGCATACATAGTTATGAAGGGGAACTCATAATTGAACTAATGTTCATGTGACACAATATGATTTGGCCAAATTTTTTTTTGAAAGATGGCCAAAGGTATTGTAAGTAGTAAAAATTAATGATATGTTCATGACAGTTATCACAAGTGAGGAGATGGTAGTGGTGGCTATATCAAAAACATGTGTGTATATTGATAATGTTAATGTTATATATTGATTCATTGTATGAAAAATAAAAATATGTATGAGGTGATTATCTATGTGGATAGATCATACTTTATGATTTATGCCATTTGTTGATGTCAAGTGTGGTTGGATTATAATTACATTACTCTTATTGCTACTTGGGCTAGTTGGATATTTATATAGTTTATATTCCCATGAACACATCTATATCATCTCATGTGAATGCACCATTATTGGAAGGTTGAGTATTTAACACATACATTGATAGTGTTGGATTAAAAATTTATATAATTCAAGAAATTATAGAAGTATGTTATTGATTGAGAATTTTTTTAAAAGTCCAAAGACATTGTTATATTGAACCCTTTTTTAATTCTAAACATTATAACTATTGTGGGTTTTATCTTAAACGTAAGAAAAAATTGCATAAGCCAACCAATCATCCTCATATAAGTAAAAAATAAAAGTAAGAACAACTGCATGCTCTACCAATTATTACACTTTAGTATTTTCATGCTACTTCAACGACCAAATACCATGAATTTGGTAGAAAAAGGACATTATTCAATAGTCATCATCAACTTCTCTAATAAATCCACAACTTTGTTAATAAATACTCCACTTCATCATTAATGAAAAATAGCAAGAAAGATCCACTTTTGTGGCAAGGAAAAAATTAGGGCATGACCCCAAATGATGCAATTGTCTTAAATAGATCCAAATAGTCCAACCAATTTAAAATCAATAGGTATAATAAAACAAGGAATAGAAAGGAGGAGAAGAGGTAGGAAGGGTA
>VDFB02242292.1:0-27475 GCA_007258455.2 Sequoia sempervirens
ATATATATATATATATAATGAAATGAAATGAGATATGGTTAACAATTAATAGAATAAGATTCCATTGACAATCATATTTGGAATCAATGTGAAATGTTTGATGGGAAGATGTAGTAGTACAGGTTCCCTCATAAAGTACGCCGACCCCAAGATGGATGGATTGGAGGCCCTACCATACTTGTGCACCAAGGGGCTGAATGACTTGGAGGCTGATTCCGTGCCCTTGGGCTTGGTTGAGGAGGACAATCTCTTGGCGTCCTATCAAGCTTTTCCATCGGATTTCTGATGTGGTTGGCTATTGGAAGTAAGCTATGAAATAAATACAAATGAATTTAGGATATTTTAATTTCAATAGAGATTATTGGTATATGATCATAGATCCTTGATAGTAATGCTTTGATATTAATTAATTAAGATTTTCTCTAAATTGTATTGCAATTATGTAATTGTAGTTGTTGGATTGTTATTTTTGGGAAAAAATCAGGTATATCCCAAAAAGGGGACACTAAAATTGGTATCAGAGCCTTAATCTTGCTAGCCTGTGTGCGTGCATGCGTGTGTGCATCATTGAATGCATTTTATATCTAATTGTTACTCCTTGTGGAGCATGGATTGTGGTTTAGCAACCTAGGGACAAAACTGCTCGCGCGCGCGTGTGTGGAGGAGGTTTTGAGTGTGCCTCTCTTGTTCTATCTCTTGAGGTTGTGTTCTCTAGTGTTAGGGCTTTATTGATTGCATCTTCCAGGGAGGTGGGTTTTAAGACGCTTACCAATCCTCGAGTTGGATCTTTTAGTCCTTCTACAAAAAGGTAGGTAGGTCTATCCTCATCAATTCCTAGAACCCTAATTGAAATCCTTTGGAATTCTGCTATGTAATCCTCAACCGATCCGTGTTGTTTAAGTTGAGTTAGTTCTTTGAAGTCTTTTTGTGGGTGCCTTCTATCAAATCTTTTTATAAGTTTTTGTGTGAATTCATCATAGGATGCCACATTTTGGTGCCCTTGGGTGTGGATACCATGATGCCACCATTCATGGGCCAATCCTTCCAAATGTAAGATGGCAAATTGGACATCGTCTTCTTCTGTCATAGGGCTAAGGGTTAAGTAAGTGTTTAATTTTTGTATCCATGCATGTGCTGTGATTTTATTTGATCCATCAAAATTTGGAAGTGACAATTTTCTCATTGTGTTGTAAATTTTTGTTAGTTTGGTTCATTGCCCTCTCGTGTGATCTTCTAGTCCTAGCCTCACAATATTCAGTAAAGGGGATACTCCTCTTAACCTCTGGGTCAAGTCTTGTATATTCATCAGCAATATGTCCTCAATCTGGTTCTTGTGCCTCTTCTTCCTCATTCTCCCTTAGGGATCCCTCCCTAGTTAGGAAGGGTGGTTGAGTTATCCTAGAGGTAGATCTTGAGGGGTTATTATTTTCAGATTGGCTTGGGGTGGTTTCCCTCCTATTTTCTTCATGAGGTCTAAGAGTACCCATGGTGGTGTTCATTTTTTGTATTGCTTGGAGTAATGCATGACTTGTTCTCTCATTTTATTCAATAAGGGCTTGGGTTTTACTATCATTATTTTCCATGAAAGCCCTAAGTTCATCTCTCAATTGGTCACCCACGATATCGTTGTGAGTATTGTTATTCCTAGAGTGCCTTCTTTGGTAAGTTTGCATTAATTGATCTTTCACAGGATGGCAAGATTATGCTCTGATACCACTTGTAATGTCCCCTTTTGGGATTGGCCTAATCTTGCCCTAGAATCACATGCTTGATGTAGTTAGGGCTGTAACTTACCACTTAATTCTTTAAACAAGATAAATCTTGGCTTTAGGTCTTTTGGTTCGATCTGCTGAAGCCTTCTTAACTCTCCTAGCCCTGATGCTCTATCCTTACTCTTTTATCTGAAGCTGCCTCCTCTTATATACCTTCACTCCCTCTCTATGGGTGTTTTGACCAATCACTACCTTGTGGAGCCTTGACCGATGCTTTATTGGCATTGCTTCATACATAATTGCAGCTTTAAACTTATAAGTAATCACTGCCTTAGATGGGTGGGGATTGATGGTGATTCCATATTCATTCTTTTATTTGATTGTTTATTTATTTATAATGTTTATTTTAATAATAATAATTATAATTGTATTATCATTATAATATCATTTATAGTGATATTCAGATTATCATTATTATATATATATATTTTGATATTTATTTTATTTGTTAATATGTATGTTTTATATTTGATAATTATAATATTATCTTTGATAATTATAATAAGAATATTAAATAATTAACGTTTTTTAATATGTATTTTGTTTATCTTGTTTTCGATGCTTTCTATTTCAATGTTACAATTTTGGGGACATGACATACATGGTGTCCAAAAAATGTGTTTGTACCTTTCTTCAACCAAAGCACCTTTTTTTTGCATTGTCCATAATGACTTGGACAACATTATTAGGACCCACCATCTTTGTGGACTCAATGAGTATTTTGTAAATGAATTCTCCATCATTGATTTGCCCCTCACAATCAATCGCCTTCAAAAACATTGCTCTTTTTGGGGGACACTGCAATAACATTTATTAAAGGTTATTTTTGCAATCTTTCCATTCATTCAAAATAATACACTCTTATTTCAATCCATGAATCCCTATTTGGTTTGAGTGACGTCTCTACATTTTTTTTCTTTTGCCAATAAGGTGGCACACCTTTTAATACCTAAGACCTATGTAGCTAGATGGTGCATTAGTGATTGCCACCACCATTTCTTGCCAATATGGTGATCTCATCAAGTTGAAAGGAAGACCATTATGTGTTTTTTTGTCATATGCAATGTGTCTTGCCTCATTTTGAAATGACTTAATCAATGGGCCTCTTTGGTGGAAGGAGAGGGATATTTTTTTGGATAGATGATGTCTTCAAGAAAGGATATTGGGAGGCCATTATTGAAGGAGAATCTATAGGTGGTCTTTGTGATGTTTTCTTTGCTAAAAGATGAGATTTTAATTTTGTTTTCTCACTCACACCATCAACTTCTTCTTGTTCTCTAATCAACGAGACAATTTGTTCTTTTGACAACCCCTTCTTGTTTCACCCTTCACATATTTTAATTCCATGCCCACTCATATCACATAAGTGAGCTTTCATTTGACTATATGAACTCTTAAATTGAACCCCACATTAATTGCAATTCCAAATAAAAGCTCCACCTATTGGAAGTTGTTTGAGCTTCATAACTTATTTCTATAGAGGAGATGCTTGATCATAGTTAAATTGTTTTTTCGCCGCAAGGCCCATTGAACTTGAATTAGTGGCCATTTTTAAATTTTTTAAAAATGCGACCTATAATATGTATAGACTAATAAAAGTTAAAAAAAAACCCAAAAAGCATCTTGAAAAATCCTAAAACATATATTTTTTTTAAGAACTTGAAAAAATTTGGTAAAAATTGAAAGAGTTTAGTAAACTACTTACCTTAGATTGATAGATGTTCTTTGTGCAAGCTAGATTCCCCTCTTTGACACTTATCAATTGTTCTCCTTAAAATAATACTAGAAGTCTTCCAAAATGTAAAAATGGCAAAACAAGAATGAGTTTGTGTGAAAATAGGTTTGCTTTTGTCAAACAAGCATCATAATGGGCACATTTTAGGGTTTTAGGCACTTTTAAAGTTTTTTTTTCATGTTTAAAATGTTAATTTTTTTTTTCATCTTTTTATAAAATCTGTGCTTGTAGGTCATGGGAGTGCTCCAAGAGCAGCTAGGGTGCATCCTTGCGGCATTAGGTTCCCTTGTAGGCATACCCATAAGGAACTCAGAGTAGCAAGGACATGCCAGGGCCACTATTGAAGTGATCCCATTGTTGGATTGGCTTCCGGTATGATGCACCCATAGGGAACTTGGGGCAGTAGGGATGCACCTGGGCTGGTCCTAGAGTGCTCTTGTTGCTAGATTAGTACCTGTTATAGTGGATCCATGGGGAACTTGGGGCAGCAGTAGGGATGCACTTGGGCTGGTCCTAGAGCGCTCTTGTTGCTAGATTAGTACCTGCTATAGTGGACCCATAGGGAACTTGGGGCAGCAAGGGTGCACTTAACCACTCCTCGAGTGCTCTCGTTGCTAAATTGGTAAACAACCGGTTGGATATGAGATCAGGACCCCTAGCGGAAGAACTCAAGAACTTAGTTAAGCATTGGTACAAAAGCTTGTTGAGTGTGTCCATTCATGATCTAGATGTTGTTGTCAATCTAGTTGAATATGAGCTTAGCAACGCAAATATTGTTGATACTTGTAATATTGAGCAACAATGATCGAGAAAATTGTAGAGTTGCATTCAATTCCCACAAAGGATAATTATCCACTTAGTCTCTATGGGGTTGATAGGAGTAGTGACTTTTTGTAGCTATGATTTTCCATTTTGATTGGGATATTGATCACAAACACATTGAGACTGCTCGATATGTAACTTAGTACAAGTTTATTTGAGGCTATTGCCTCATTTTGATTATACTTTTGCACTTGAGTTGTAAGTTGAAAGTTTTTTTGATTAGGTTGAAAACCTAAAAGAGCTATTTAATGGGGACTTGTGAAGAAAGCCCAAGAGTGTGTCATTGAATTGTGCATCTTTATTCAGAGGGTCATGTATGCTCTCCTTCTAGGAGAGCCTTTGTAGCAGCTCTCTACTCTTATCTTGTAGGGGGAACATCTGAAGAGCCACAACAAATATTGAGAGGCGGGGAGGGGGGCGCGGGGGTTAATCAGTATTTCAAACTTTTAAAAACTCAAAACAATCAGAATCAGAAATGTAAACTATAAGAGCAAGCATCAATAAAGAGAACACCAATTTTCACGTGGAAAACCCTTTTGGGTAAAAAACCATGGCAGATCAATAGCTTTCATTAACAATAATGGGCACCAACCCAAATTACAAGTGAGCACCAACTCACCTGAAGCACCAACTCCAAGATACTGAAGCACCAACTTCAGAAACACAAAATTCAGACTCCCCACTCATTCTTCACGTGATTGAAAAACTCATGCTTGCTGAAAGTGATCACCAAATCTCCATTTTTTAAAATTCTGAGAACTTACTAATTCAGAAAGTACAAAAATAACCTGCTCACAACTGCATATACATGTAACCAACTTTCAGATGAAAAACCATTTAAAGGCTGCACATCTCCTTTGAAGAATATGTAGATTTCTAGCCTCCAAACTATGCAAGGTCATGTTTTAAAGAACACACTGGCAACACACTGGCAGCAGTATATCTCTCATAAGAATCAATCAAACATGAAAGCAGATTTTATGTAATATATGCTTATCTGAAGACATAGAACCAATAAACCCCTTTTGAGCTTCCTATCTCGCACAGATTAACTCAGAGCAGCACACCTTCATTACACAGTCGTCCAGTGCTGGTTATAAATGATGGCGATAGCTCCGCTATATTCCTCATGTCTTCCACACAAAACATCGATTTTTTTAATCTTCACATCGACACTTACACTCCCGTACACTTGTATATGAGAGGTCTCATGTCACAAGTCATCAAATATTCAGCATCTGAAATACACCTCTATAATGCCCTCTTTTTGGAGGTAGATTGATTTAATTAATTTAATTAATTAAGTTGTCCAAAATAATGATTTTTCATGAGGATGATTAATTAATTATTTTAATTAAATTTAAAAAGTGGTATTAAGTTAATTATTTATAAAGTTATCAAATAAATAAACATTAAAAGGTAACTTTATGTTTAATTAATTTAATAAAGTGACTTAATAAAACATTACATCAGAAAGTCACTAAAATAAAAGTAAAGTGGGAAAAAATATCTTTTATCCCACATTGGCATGTCAAGTGTGTGAGACTTCACTGGAATATTATAAAAGGATCTTAAGGGGGTCATTGAGAGACATCCAGATTTGAAATTGATATTTGATAATTCATCTTGTGGAGCCAAGGGTTTCTATAGGTTTCTTCTTGATCATAGGAAATGAAAACTTCTTATTGATAGGAATTTTGAGGGTGTGAAATATCACTTGAATTATTGCAGCTGTGGGAGAGGTTACTTCAGGCTTCTCATTGTGGCAAAATTGTGGCCAAGGGCCAATTTTGTTAGTTTGATTTGGAGCAATTGCTGGAGACATTTTGGTGTTGAAAATCTTCATTCATTTGGCATTTTAAGAGGACAGTTTGCATTAGAATAAATCTGGTTTTGATATCAGACATTTCCAGTCACTCATATCAGCCAGTTGGAGCCACAAATTTGCACATATCTCTTTCTATTGGCATCAATTTCTTCATCTACTTGCAGCACTTCAATTTAGGAGGCCAAACAATGATTTTTCAAGCATTTTGAAAGAGGTTACAAGCTGCAAATCTTCAAGTCATAAATTTGATTGGTAGAGGCAGGGACGGCTAGTTTTGGAGGGCAATTTCCAGCTAAGAAGGGTCAATAAATTCTGATAAAAAATTTGAAGCATTGTTAAAGGCATAGAAGGCTGGGCGCTTCATCCTTGAAGCCAATTTCATTGTGAACTGGAAGGATCAAACCATTATGTCAGGCAGCCATCTACTTCCAGGTTCATTATAAAACATTGTATTGCATTTAGTTAGGTCTTCATCAGCAATATTATATTATAAATTTCAGTCCATTTAGTGCAATTAGCATTGTCATCAGTTACAGCTGTAGGAGTCCATTAATAAATCAGATTTAGCATTGTAATTTGAAGACATTGCATTGATCAATTCATGACAATAAGCTTGCTGCTGTAAGATGGTTATCTTGCATATCAGATTTCTCATTGGAGTTGATTCATCAATGTAAATTGCAAGAGTCTTGGGCATATATCATGAGCATTGTGTTAGACATTCCATGGCAATTAAGAAGATATAATTTGCTGGTTACTTGTAGTTGTCATTGAGCAATTCTATATCATTTGTAATCAGCATAGTAGTTTGCATACCAACTGTTTGTTAAAATGTCAGTTGGCTTGCATATAGAAGTCCATATATGAGCACATTGTAGATGATGAAAAGTAGTTGTCATTGAGCAATTCTATATCATTTGTAATCAGCATAGTAGTTTGCATACCAACTGTTTGTTAAAATGTCAGTTGGCTTGCATATAGAAATCCATATATGAGCATTGTAGATGATGAAAATAAGTCATTGATGCATCTAGATGATAATTTATGCATTGAAGTGTTGATTCTCAATCGTTGGAAGCATTCTATAATCATTTACCAAAGAATATATCAGACTGATAACTCAGACCAGCAAGCTGGAAGTTTGCATTTGAATTGTTTGACGAAATTTCTTGAGCTCTTTATCAGCATTTTGTGGTCAGATTGGACAAGGTTCATTACAACCTCACCCTCAACATATACATGCATACACCTCATTCTCCTCTCATGGCTGGAGCTAGTTGACAATATATGGCTCTAGAATTCATGACCTCCCCTTTTTACAGTTGCTCAGGAATCTCCACATATATGCGTTGCCAGTTCACCAAACCTCCAATACCATTGATTCCACCTTGTATATTCAAGAACATATAACTATTATAGTAATAGACGACTCAAGATTAAATCATTTTCACAACACACGGCCTGTACGTTTTTTGAGTAGCATTCATAAAAAATGTGAACCGTTTTTACTCACACCCAATGAATGCATACACACCGCACAAAGCTTCTGAGGAAACACGGCTTGCTTATTCCAAAAACCTTCTCTACTAGACAACCCAAATCACATTCAAAAAGATTCAGGGTGTTAAGTGATGCATTCATGACTCTGCACTACAAAGAGTAATGCCATGGTTATTTTTTAATCTGCTCGACCCCCTTTTTGGTCACCTTCAAAACATCACATAATCGTCCGTTGCTCCTAAAGTAATATCTTGTTTTAAAAAATAATTCTGAGTACACAGAAAAACATGGTCTGCAATCTCACGACTTCAAATAGCACAAAAAAATTACGTGGCATCCACACATTACTCTGCCTGAGCTAAGATAATAATAGCTATAAATACACACAATAGCATGAGCCACCCATAACATAATTGATGCATTGTAAATCGACTCAGGAATAAATGAGTATAAAAGAGTAAGCTGCCCTCATACATTTTGATGCAAAAGATGAGGCAGGAAGAATAGAATTATTCACAAATAGAGCCGACAAAACTAAATGCAGGCGTTACAATAACAATTGCCCAGATAAGAGCTGCCTACCATGAAGTCGACAGGAATGATGAATTGGACAAGTTCGCACTATATGCAGATGGGGCCCGAATTAAATCTCACGACTTTTTAACCATCAAAAATTTGATGAGCCGATCCTTTGAAAATTCAACTAATGACATGGCAATCTCACTTGGCAAGTAAAATGGTTATGCTGATAGAGTAAGCAAGCAAGCAGCTGAATTAGACAAACAGGTAGCTGAAGTAGATAAGCAAGTAGGTGAAGTAGACAAGCGAGCACCTCAAGTAAGAAAGCAAACACTTCAAGTAAGCATAGAGACAATTGACCTTTGACATCAATGACAAGATATTTCAACAACATCATAATTCATATTTCAAGTTCTTCAAGCATTGTTATTTAGAGACTCATTGCAACATATTGCCACTTATCACTACAACATCACAACACCTAAACGCTTAGATTATTCACTCCATTTTGGTTTTTAACTTTTTAATGACCATGCATGGAGTGAGATCATCATATGCCTTCATTTTCGATGTAGCTTTTTGTGCCACAAGAGCAATTTTTTTGTGTCACTGGCAACTTGTGTCTTCATTTGAGAGCATTGTGGATGACAAGTGGTTCACATTTTGATCTAGACAAAAAGTCAAGACATTTAGTGCATGCTTTAACACACTTTTGGACTACTCATGGGTGCAATGATCCTAGGTTCTCCAATTTTCACCGACAAAAGTGACAAAGATAGAAGTTGACCAGCCTCTTTTTGCAAAATTCATCATTCAAAAGTAATGCCAAATTTTCAATCAACACAAGAAATGGTGGTGAAATATTTGAATTTCATAGCAAATGGGTGCGGTATTCTTTCCAAATGGGATATAACATCATGGACAGCTTACTCAAGCTGAGAAAACGAACTCAAGTTTTTACCAAGTCAATAACTTGGTTCTTGAAAATTCTTAGACTATAGAATGGAACAAGCTATCTCTCAGCAAAAACCTTTTCTAGAAGTTGGAGCTTTTTATCAAGTAAATGAGTTGCCATAAACAAGCTGCCTCAATGCACAACACAAATAGTGGCTTTACCACCACTCTTGCGGCTTAAGGGGGGGATGTAACACTAATGTACTTAATCCTAAATACTTTATATTTTGTATTTTCTAGATGCTCTAGAGCTAAACAGTCATCTAGAAGATATAAATTGAACAGTCATTTTAATATTGTTAAATATGTACGTTGTATCACATTTTGATCGATGGACGAATGGTAAGCTTTTCATTGAATATTTTTTTTGGTTGTCTAGTTCCAATCCATTTCATTTGTCAATCTTTTCTGCATTTCATTCCAGGACTTGACAAACTTGCTGTCATTTTCAATCCCATTGACATTCTGGTGGATATTAATATATATTTTTTTTCTTTCTTTCATTTTCTTTTTTGTTTGAAGCTCTACACGTTCTGCTTTTTATTGCAAGTACCATGATCTTTTGTAGAACTGGAACTACAAAGTGAATTTTATTCAGTTACACTCTTGAATTCCTCACACATCTGTCTACAACTTGGAATTTCAAATAATATATTCCTCAACATTGTGTTAAATCTGCATTTGGAATCATGTATGTGTGGAAATAAAGAAGAGTTGTTTGTGATCTAGGCAGATGCAATAGGCTAATAATTTTCTTATATAGACCATTCACGAGCTGCAGCAATAGAGAGCCTTGCCCAGAAATCCTCATTAACTACTGGTGTTTCCAAGGAAATACATTCTTGTTTTGGTGTGGGTTATTGTAAGTTTCAAAACTCTCCCTATATGGAGTCATATGCTTGGATATTCCCAAATTCAAGATCAAACCTGACTGCTTCCGTAAAGAATAAAATGCTTCCACTTTGGCTCACTAGCCATAATTATACTGAAGGAATTATCATTACTTCTTCAATAGCATGCTAGAAAAGTAATCAAGCTACCATTGGCTTTGATCATTTGATGCTATTGTGGAGCTTAAACAAAAGATGCATTTAAGCACAGCATATTAAACATACAGAATAGAAATAGAATGTCTGTATAACTTTATTAATGGTAAATGTTAGAGAAGTTCAATTGCATTATACATTTATAAATAGGACAAGATTCTTGATTTATCTACAACATTTGTGTAGTTTAGTTTGACACAAATTATGTATCTGACAATTAGTTACATAATTGATACAAGTACTTATGCTTGGATATTCAATTGCTTGCAAAATTGTCTTCATAGAAACTAGCTCCAGATAATGGTATTTCATTAACTGAATGGATTACTTTGTTTTGACATGTTTTTGAACAGTTCCATTTCATATTTTTTGGTTAGAGAACTAAAGTTTATTGTTTTGTAGTCTTGTTAGTCATTGCTAGTGTCACAATATAAGTTGTACAAGTAGATTTGTTTGCATGGAGGAGACAAGTACCTAAAGCATACACATACATGCTCACAGAGTCACATGTACACAAAACACACAAAGGAAAAATTAGTTGTACTTCTTTCCTTTATTTTTCAGGAAGGTGGTAGTTAGTGGACATGCATGATTCCACAAAAGCAACTACTCCTTGCAAGTATAGTAGCTCTGTAACATTTTTCTTAACAATTATTACTTCACATTTCAGTCATTGTTTATATTTGTCTAAATAGGTTTAACCTAGATTAAATTTTTTAATAAATATTTTGTATGATTTTCATTTCATTCTGTATAATCATTTATAGCAAACAAGAGATAGACATAATATAATTCTTTTTAATTGCTATTATGCATTTTTCAGCAATTGTTATAGTGTAAACAGCATAATATGAGATGGTATTGCTTAGAAGTTCTCTATCTTTATTGGAATTTTCTCAATCACGTATTTATGTTTTTGCAGGGAAGTACATCACAAGTTTTGGGGCCTAATGTAGTATCCCAGTGTTGCCAAGTGGCTTTTAAATGTCCATCTCGTACTCTCAAGACAACAAGATACTCCTTTCAAGATTTACAATCAAAAAATTCATATTCAGGACTTTCACCATTTAAATCAGTTTGTATTGCAACTTCAAAACGGAGCTGGAAAACACGGTCAATTTCAGCTATGGCACAGGTAAGTCTATCTATAAATTGGGTATAGATTAAATCTTCAGATGAGAATTGTTTTGATGTTGATTGCTTTATCAGTATATTGTTTACCCTAAATAACTACAGAGGCTCAAAATGTTTTTTTTTTTTTTGGCTTAGTGTAAATTACACACATAAAATTCACAAAAACTGGCTTAGAGAGGTAAATGTCTTTTGTTAAACATGAGAAGCCAAAATATCATAGGCAGTGCTTATCTGCTTTACATACGCAGCCAAAAATCCACCCACTATACTATTTAATAGCAAAAGACTAAATGAGAGAAAACTAAAATTAAGCTGAGAACTCCTTTTCCAACCATGACAAAACTAAATCTAGTTTCCACAAATCCTAGCCAGTACTAAAAACAAAATCTTCTGCCTTTTCCAGCCATAAGTTGTCCACTGTGTCCTAGCTATTGATAAAAAAAACTTTGGCTGCCACTTTAACCCCTTGTCGTTAAAAAAATATTGAAAAAAAGGTTCACAAAAATCAATAAACCTGTGACAACCCTAGTTTTGAAAATCTTTTGCTTAAATAGATCTTGGTTGGCGCAATTTTTTGCAGGAAAAATGACGCACAAACTCATGATTTTATTAAAAATCACCAATAAAATCGAATGAATTGTGGGTTCCCAATTTTGTGAAGAAAATCTTTGAAAAATTACCATGTGGTTTATCTCTATGTGATTGTGTAGATATTGGCACAATTTTATCAGTGGTTGCAATGAATTTCTACACAAAAAGGATGTGATTTTCAAACAAAAACTCTTGTTCTTTTCATTGCAAAAAAATGGCACAATTTTCCCTAGTGCTAAACCCGCATTTAAAAAAAATGGTGAGATTTCAAGGTTTCAAAGATTCTTTCAAACCATCACAGAATTCCATACAGATCCATATGATGCCTTTTGGTATAGCGGTGCTTTTGTAGGTGATTCCATGATTAATCACTCTGAGCAGTAGTCCCTAGGATGATTCACTTTCTCAGACCTCGAAGCTAAACTTGGGCGCTAATACCATATTACAAAAATTATACACAAAATGATTACAAAGAGATTAGATATTAAGCAAAGGAGCGAAAGCTTCCTTAAATAAGATTACAAACACTTTATCTGAAAAGGGTAAGTGCGACAAGGAGGATAATACTGACATACATTAGAAACAATTAGTAAAACATTAATAAAAAGCATGAAATAGTCCCTAGAAACAAATTTCATTTTGCATACATTAACACTAACATAGATTTCCAACTTTTTTGGTGCTTTCGCCCCTTTTGACAAAGGGTGTTTGCATCAACAAATGAATTACTGTTGAAATTGGTGAATAGGTTCTATGATAGGCAACGAGTATGTAAATTTTCACACTAGGAGATAGCAAATGGTTTTTCTTATGAAATCAAAATATTGTAGAATATGCTCTTAGATATTCCTAGAATGATAAAATAGAAGAAAACAACATAATAAACATTTAACAACAACATTACATTTTTTTCAAAGCAACATAGGCCTAGAACACTGTTCTTTTAGTATCTTTTGTTCCAAACACATTTAAGACATGCACATAGGATCAAACAACCATGAATTCACCCAACAACACATTTATGAAATAAAATCTTGAATACAAGAATCATAGAATTTACTTAAACTATCCATTTTCATTCAAATGATTTTAACTCATTTATTATGCATTTCTCCAAATATGGTAATCATGAATTATTTCACAAATTCTATTATTGTTCTGTAGAACTGTAATGTCCCCTTCTTGCACTTGATCAATTTGGGAGTACCATTAGCCTATTCCAGGGTTCTCGTAGGCTAAGAGCATGTGTTGGGCTTTGTGGTGGTTTTTAGTGCTTTTTGGCAGGGGTTACTATTTATAACAGTGGCCATTTTTAACACTTACTATTTATAATAAGATTAAGTGTATCTCAGATTGTGCCAGTTTGGTGTTTGGGCACACTTACTATTTTTAGTAAGTGTATTTTTGGTAGGTGGTCCCGGTCTTTGTTTCTTCAGCAGTGTATTATTTCTTGTTAGAGCATTGGTGAGTTCTAAGGGTAATCAAATTAATATTTATATTTCCATCACTTAAGTTATGTTATAAAGTTACTTTATAACTTAAGTGAGGGTCATGTGTTCATTGTAGAAACCCTAGTTTCCCCTGATTTTGCTTCTGACTAAGTTTTGGTTTGTTTTTTGCAGTTTTGATTTTTTTGACGTTTTTGAGGTTTTTGAACAATAAATGAAGAATGCGATTTTTGCTTGAAAGAAGGTAATAAATTTAAATAAAATAAATCTATCCTGATAACAGTAGTATTTGATGCCAATACAAATACCAGTCTATTATTTGTCCTTCTGGAATGATTACAAAAATTGTTCTACAGACATGCAATATAAAATAATGATTTTTATTGTAAAAACCTGGTATTTCTGCAACAGCTGAAGGTACAGATTTGGTACGGCTGCACTAATGAACTTCTTCTCCTCCTGTCTGGTGACCTCCAAAGCCTTCTGGAACCCCAGCGCCCTTAATGATGCAATTTGGAAGTCAAGTAAATAGGCGTTTCTCTTGCTTGGAAAAGTACGGCTGTGTGAAGAGGTACGGCCTGCTGTACAGTGGTACGGCTGAGCAGCAACAGCATTTATTAAATGTACGGCCTCCAAAATAAATGTCTAAACCCTCTGGAATGGTGCGCCCTGAAGAATAAATGACTTTTGAAAGAATAAACTCTCTGTAACTCTGTAAATAAACAATCTCTGAAGCTCTATGATTCCTCCTGAATGAAGAAACCTCTGCTGCAATAAATCAAGTGTTATTTCACACCCTCTGAATTGCTTCCGATGGAGATGGCTCGTTCCCCAAGGAATTCGAACTTGAAACCCTAAAGTCTCTTGCTCAGATCAAAGTTGATCAATCTCAAAATCAATAATCATCATAATGGCTCAAAACCCAATGCAAATGCACTATATCTCTCAAAAGTGCGATTTCCTTAATAATAGGGTTTTAATAAAATATTCAACTTTAAATCTTTTAATTTCTCCATAGTCTCAGCCAAATATTTTATAATAATTTATAATGATCAATTTGGCCCCTTCTGATGATGGCGACCCCCTCAAGAATAATCACTTAAGTTATAATTTAATATTATAACTTTATATTATAATCATCAAATAATTAATATTTAATTAATACAATTAAATATTAATATCTCCCTCGTTATTCAATTCGATTGATCCCGTCTGAAGCTGACGAACACTGAAGTGATTCTGAACACTGCCAAAGCCATACTGCTAAAAATAGCGAGTTATGTACTTGCCGGGGAGCACTTCAAAATAGCAACTTCTGCAAGAAGTCTCCAATCGAGCCCAAACGAAAGCCTACTGATCAAACTTCGCCAACTCAAGCTGAGCCAAGCTCCCAAAATGACCCTCTATCCAGTCCATTAGCCTACAAGGGTGTAGAAGTCGTGGTGATCGGAAAGAAGTGGGCATACTTCGTAAGCCGATCCACAACTACATAAATGCAATCACGCCCTTGGACTTTAGGCAAGCCCGTGATAAAGTCCATCGACAGGCATTCCCACTTCCTGTCAGGAATCGGAAGTGCCTGTAGTAAACCTGCCGGGTACGTGTTCTCCTGCTTGTTCTGCTGACAAACATGGCACTCACGCACATATTGTAGAACATCTCCCTTGAGCCCTTTCCAAGTGAACCTCTCCCGTATCTGCCTGTAGGTCTTGAAGTATCCGGGATGTCCTGCTGTAGGCATGTCATGAAAGGCCCGCATAACGATGTTCTTCACCTCAGAACCTGGGATCAAAAATATCCTGTTCTTGTAAATGATCAAGTCATTTACAAGCGTATACTTGGTATCAACTGCTGATCCCTCAACAATCCTGGAGGCCCAACTATCCTTAGCATACTCTGCCACTATCATATGCCTCCAATCCTCAGAAATATGAACCATAGTGCTCAAATACGGTCTACGTGAAAGTGCATCAGCCACTACGTTCTGTGTACCTTTGATGTATGAAATATCAAAGTCATAAGCCTGTAACTTACTGACCCACTTCTGCTGTCTGTCATTGAGATCTCGCTGCCCCAAGAAGTGTCTCAGGCTGTTATGATCAGTCTTAATGCAAAATTTACTGCCAACTAGATACTGCCTGAATTTTGCTAAGGCATGCATGATCGCGAGCATCTCCTTATCATAAATGCTATATAGTCTCTCGGGTCCTCTGAGCTTGCGGCTCTCGTACACAATCGGGTGCTTGTCCTGCATAAGCACCGCACCAATGCCCTCACCTGATGCATCACATTGAAGCTCAAAAGGCTTCGTAAAATCTGGAAGTGCTAACACTGGGCATGTGGTCATCAACTCCTTGAATTTATCAAAGCACTCCTGTGCCTCAGGAGTCCAAACAAATGCCCCCTTCTTCATTAAATCTGTCATTGGGGCTGCATGTCGTGAATAACCATTCACGAATCGGCGGTAGAATCCACACAAACCGAGAAACCCTCTCAACTGTGTCAGGTTTGCCAGTGTGGGCCAATCAATAATGGCGCGGATCTTTTCAGGATCCATGCGCACTCCATCTGCACTGATAATATGACCTAGATATAGCAATTCGGTCATTCCCAAGTCACACTTGGATTCCTTGGCGTACAAGGACTCCCTCTCCAAGATACTCAACACTGTCTCCAAATGAGCTAAGTGCTCCTGCCATGTCCTGTTGTATATGATAATATCATCGAAGAAGACTAACACAAACCTCCTCAGCAATGAGTGAAAAACCCTGTTCATTGTAGACTGAAAGGTGGCTGGCGCGTTAGTGAGCCCAAATGGCATCACTACGAACTCGAAGTGCCCACAATGACATCGGAAGGCAGTCTTCTCTATGTCCTGCTCACGGACTCTAATCTGATGATACCCCGACCGTAAATCAATTTTAGTGAAGTAACATGCCCCATGGAGCTCATCAATAAGCTCGTCAATCCTCGGTATCGGGTATCTATTCTTGATTGTCCTCTTATTCAAGACCCTGTAATCAATGCACATACGTAACGTTCCATCCTTCTTCACCAATACAACTGAAGAAGCGAACGGTGATTTGCTAGGTCGAATGTGACCCATAGCAAGTAACTCCTTTATTGTCTTCTCAATCTCATCCTTTAATCTTTTAGGATGCCTGTAGGGAGTTATCATAACGGGTTTCGCACCCTCCTCGAGCTCAATGATGTGCTCTATGCCCCTGTCTGGAGGTCTACCTGGCGGAATATCACTGAACACCTTGTCATGCTTGATTCTCAACTTCTGAATGTCCGGATGATACTCTGTCTTTTGCTGTCCCTCCTGTATAGGTGCTAAATGACACTCGGCAGCCCACTCTACCATGTCATGACGCATGAGCCGCTCCATTCGGCGAAAATAAATTGTTTTAAGGTCGTTGTCCCGAATTGCCTTAAGTATGTGAGTTTTCCCGTCGACCTCAAAACGGATCTCCATGTCCTTGAGACGAAGTGTGACCTCCTCCAATGAATGTAACCACTTCATTCCCAAGACCAAATCAATGTCCCCCATATTAACAACGTAATAATCAGCCTTGAACTCATAATTGTTCAAGCGTAAAGGGAGATCCTTTATCATGCGTTCGCATCTCAAAGTGTATCCATCTGCCACTTTGACTCTAATGCCCTCGAACTCTTCAGTGATGAGTCCACGTTTCTCAACGAATCTAGCATCTATGAAATTATGCGTGGCTCCTGTATCCAATAGGGTAATGACCCTCTGTCCTGCTAACACACCACGAATCCGGAAAGAACCCTCCTGCTGGATGCTAGATAAACGGGCCTCCTGTATCTGAAGCTCGGGTTCTGTCTCTGCTCTAGGCTCTGGAGCCTCTGACTCTGAATCATCGGAATGCTCCTGTTGTTCGGAATTTTCTGATTCGGAGTCCTCATAATACGCCCACATCACACGATTTGCCTTGCCCTTAGGTCTTAGAGGACAATCGTGATTGGCGTCATATGGTCCTTTGCAGTAGAAGCAAAGCTTCTTCCTGCGAAGGTCATTAAGGGCCTCACGATCCAAAGGTGGGGCTGCTGATTTACCTTTTGAATCGTTTCTAAAGTCTGATTTTTCTTTATTAAAATCAGATTTATCCTTATTTCTGTTAAAGCCCTTGTTATCCCTAAATGATGAAGAACCTCTGGAGTTGAATCTACTCGACGGTGCTGCTAACTCCATGTTTCGTGCTTTCTTCATCGCCTCCTGTAATGACGGAGGATCAAAGGCTTTGATCCAGCCTCTCAGTGGCTCAGTCAAACCTTCCATGAAGAGTACTACCAAACGCCTCTCTGATATGTTCGGAACCATGACGGATAGCCTCTGAAAGTCACTGATATAAGTCTCTAGACTGCCACTCTGCCTCAACTGTGCCAAATCTCTGAAGTAGGTTTCCGGATCCTTCCTATCAAACCTCTCAACCAATCTGTCTACGAACTCCTGATATGAAGTGATCCTGTCATGCTGTAGCGTCACCATACCGTGGTGCCACCAATCATAAGCAACTCCCTCCAGATGTAGTGTTGCATAACGAATGGCATCTCTCTCAGCCATCGGGCGTAGTGTGAGGAATGTATCTAGTTTGCTAATCCATGCTTGGGCTGTCATATTACCACTACCATCGAACATCGCTAATGTGAGCCGGTTTGTAGCATGTTTTAGATCATGCTGTAGCGTCACCATACCGTGGTGCCACCAATCATAAGCAACTCCCTCCAGATGTAGTGTTGCATAACGAATGGCATCTCTCTCAGCCATCGGGCGTAGTGTGAGGAATGTATCTAGTTTGCTAATCCATGCTTGGGCTGTCATATTACCACTACCATCGAACATCGCTAATGTGAGCCGGTTTGTAGCATGTTTTAGATCATTATTCTGGTACCTAGGTCTCCAATCCTGTCGTCCTCTATGATGCTCTCGTCTCTGAGTGACAAAACGGTCAAAAGAAAGCCTTTCTCTGACTGCAGGAGGTACCAACTCCCATTCCTCGTTCGCTGCCATAAGCGTATCAGCGAACAACTCCTCATGATCCTCATCTGCCTCCTCCTCCTCGGCCTCCTGTCTCACAAATGTAGGCCTGGTAGGCCTGTCTGTTGTCCGTGACACTGTCCTAGGAGCCCTTCATGACCCTGCATCACTCCTGTCATCGTCACGATGTGGTGACGGTCTCCTCGAAGTACCCAATCTCTGCAGTGCTACTGCCACCTGCTGTAACACATCATCGGAACACCGTTGTCCTGCATGAAGATCTCTGAGTGCATGCAAGACCTCTGGATCGTCCTGATCTCTGTTATACCTCTGGATCGTCCTGATCTCTGTTATTCTGTGGGATCTCTGTCCTAGGTATATCTGTTCTGTCAGCCTTGTCATTCCTGTCAGCCATGTTTTCTGGCTGCCTGCTCAAACTGCGTTGCCTTTCAATCAAGGCACGTCTGCGAGTATAATACCTGTATGTTTCAAACTCCTCTGGCTGCATATGATGGCTAAACCCTCAGGATGGCAGGATTTAGCTCTGATACCACTGTAGAAACCCTAGTTTCCCCTGATTTTGCTTCTGACTAAGTTTTGGTTTGTTTTTTGCAGTTTTGATTTTTTTGACGTTTTTGAGGTTTTTGAACAATAAATGAAGAATGCGATTTTTGCTTGAAAGAAGGTAATAAATTTAAATAAAATAAATCTATCCTGATAACAGTAGTATTTGATGCCAATACAAATACCAGTCTATTATTTGTCCTTCTGGAATGATTACAAAAATTGTTCTACAGACATGCAATATAAAATAATGATTTTTATTGTAAAAACCTGGTATTTCTGCAACAGCTGAAGGTACAGATTTGGTACGGCTGCACTAATGAACTTCTTCTCCTCCTGTCTGGTAACCTCCAAAGCCTTCTGGAACCCCAGCGCCCTTAATGATGCAATCTGGAAGTCAAGTAGATAGGCGTTTCTCTTGCTTGGAAAAGTATGGCTGTGTGAAGAGGTACGGCCTGCTGTACAGTGGTCTGGCTGAGCAGCAACAACATTTATTAAATGTATGGCCTCCAAAATAAATGTCTAAACCCTCTGGAATGGTGCGCCTTGAAGAATAAATGACTTCTGAAAGAATAAACTCTCTGTAACTCTGTAAATAAACAATCTCTGAAGCTCTATGATTCCTCCTGAATGAAGAAACCTCTGCTGCAATAAATCAAGTGTTATTTCACACCCTCTGAATTGCTTCCGATGGAGATGGCTCGTTCCCCAAGGAATTCGAACTTGAAACCCTAAAGTCTCTTGCTCAGATCAAAGTTGATCAATCTCAAAATCAATAATCATCATAATGGCTCAAAACCCAATGCAAATGCACTATATCTCTCAAAAGTGCGATTTCCTTAATAATAGGGTTTTAATAAAATATTCAACTTTAAATATTTTAATTTCTCCATAGTCTCAGCCAAATATTTTATAATAATTTATAATGATCAATTTGGCCCCTTCTGATGATGGCGACCCCCCCTCAAGAATAATCACTTAAGTTATAATTTAATATTATAACTTTATATTATAATCATCAAATAATTAATATTTAATTAATACAATTAAATATTAATATCTCCCTCGTTATTCACCCGATGACTGATCCGTCTGAAGCTGACGAACACTGAAGTGATTCTGAACACTGCCAAAGCCATACTGCTAAAAATAGCAGGGGTCCCACGCTGCCTGCCAGGAACTGCTAAAAATAGCAACTTCTGCAAGAAGTCTCCGATCGAGCCCAAACGAAAGCCTACCGATCAAACTCCGCCAACTAAAGCTGAGCCAAGCTCCAAAATGACCCTCTATCCAGTCCATTAGCCTACAAGGGTCGTATGATAGGCCAATCCTGTGCTCCGAGAGATGTCACTGAGAAGGGGACATGACATTCATAGAAAGTACCCCTTGTCTCATGCTTAGGAAGATGGTGAAATAAGTTGTTTCTTAAAGCAAATATTTAGCCTCCAAAAGTGAACACCAAACTTGGGGGAGGCATAAGGAATACAAAATAAAATTAAAAAGCTCATGAAGGGGGCTTGGGGTTTCTTGGAGGGAAAAGTGAATTCAAATTGTGTTGCCCTAATTTCCTCCCCTCTTCTATATAATCACCTCTTAGGCTCTCATTTCATTATCTCTACTTTAGCAACAAAACAGGATGCTGTTGGAATGCTTCCAAATTACCGTTTCTGCAAGTTGAGGATGAAAACCTTTATCGTTTGTTGCTGGTTTTGGTGGTGAGAGATCCACCCTAGCCGGAAAGAGTGGTTCTACTTTAGGGATCACATTAGCACTCACAAAGTTTTCTAATTTTCATCGATTTGGAGGTTTAGGAATGAAGAGTTTTCTCTGTTTTTTGATGTGGAAGTGGAAGTTTTGGTGTGTTTGATGCTTTGCTTCATTTTGGTGTGTGTTTGGAGGTGTTTAAACTCATTTTCAGAGGTCTGATATACTTTTTCAGAATTCTGGAAATTCAATTTTTCATAGTGGGTGGAAGTGCTAATTTGCTCGTAGCTTCGTTGGTGTTTGAAGCTTCGTTCTGGGCATTGTTCTAAAGGATTCCTCACCGCTGGGCACCATATTTCAAGCACTCATTTGCATTTTTTGGTGGAGTATTGAATTTTAGGAGCAAAATTGCCCCTCCTAGGGAATCATGCCATTTTGGGAGTTTGTGCACACTCAGGTCTGCTGATGTATAGGCCTGAAATCTGCTCATCTCAAAGTTCGTGCAGCTGTTCTTTGGAGTGAGATTGCGGTGGTTGATTAGCATCTATTGTAACTATCTTGTGGTGCAAGTTTGTAAGCATTTGCTGCACTTGTATGACTATTATCAGATCTGAAATTCATTGTTATCAGGTCTGAAACATTTCTCATTAAGTATGATTTCATTGGTTAATGATCCATGAAAATTTACTCCACAGGCCTTCCATTGGCCTATTCAGTTAAAGTCTTGCACACTCAATGGGCACATCATATCTTATCTTGGAAAACATAGCTGAAGCAAACAGACCAATGTATCAACATGTTTGCATGGATGGAAATCAAGGCATGTAAAACATAACAAACCATGGTAATTAAATGTATCATCTATATTCTACACAATTAAAATTATGACATAACTAAAAGCACTAATCACAATTAGTCTCATGTAAGTAATATATAAGTGATTCTCTAATCAAACTCATACAATTAGTCAAGAAGGCACCACACTAGTCAAGCATGGCAGTCAGCCATAGCATCAATGCATGAATATAATTACAAGCATATGATTAAACATAGGGTATGAGTTAGCACATACATGCTCGTAAATATTTCACATTAGTAATCCAAAGCATAAACTCACATATAGATCTTCCATTTATCAGACAAATCTTGGAAACATGCTAAAGCATGAGCATTGATAATAGATTATAAATTTATAAGTTTATAACATGGCAAGATTCAAACATAGGTGGACCTTACAGAAGGGATCCTTAACACGTTGTGCACGAAAATCCTGCTAAATGAGGTATGATCCGAAAATTAGTATGAAGTTGATTTTTGATCATTGAGGCTATGTTAGTGTTGCCAAGAAGCTCAATGGAGGAGTTTGCCATCAAACTGATGCAACAGGGATGTTTTTGGGTAGTGGCCTATTTTGTTTCATGCTTATGGAGATTTTGGGATGGTATAGGACATCTTGGAATTTTCATTGTGTTTGATGAGACAACTTATGGGTTTGATTTTACTTAGTTGGGGCCTCACAAACATAATTGTATTATAGTGGAAAATGAATGTGAAGATGGAATCAAAAAATTGATTTGCTTGGATATTCATATTAGCCCTTGGAAAAGTGTAATTTCAAAAAAAAAAAAAAACACTTAATTTTTAAGTTTTGATGCAAAAGTTATGGCCTTCAAAAGATGCAGGGAAAAGTGGCTCAACCTTGCATTCATTGGACTGGCATTCATTTAGGTGAATTTGCAATTGGTGAAAGTGGCAAATGACAATTTTGGGGGGCAAACTGATTGGTGAAATGGGTGAATGGTCTTGTAAATAGACCAAGAGCCAGGAAATGAATTGTTAAGCGTTTTCTTTGTCTTTTTTTGGGCATTGTCTTTCTGTCTTTGGGTGTTGGAAAGTGTCGTGATCTTTTCACACATCACCCCATTGCAAATGGGGACCCCCTTTGTTTTTGCTTTTCTTGGGTTTTGCCTTGGCATCGCAACTGCTAATCACCAAACTTTTTACAATGAGGAGTTAGAGTTTCTGAGAGTCATCTGAGTCAAGTGGAAAATTCAAGCCGGAAACAGTGCCTAGATGTCATAGAAGTGCTCAGAAGACTTGGTCAACGAAGAACGCAATTGCTTTCGCTTAATTTTGACACTTCCTATTTTGTAGGGATTTTTGCTTTTTCTATTTTTGGCACGTTTGGACCAATCCAGACTTCCTATTTTTTAGGGAAAGTTTGCTTTTTCTATTTTTAGTAAGCTTCTATTTTTAGAAAGTGCTAGGTTCTGCAGGTCATGGAGTCAATGTTTCCATTTTTAGAATCAAAATTCAGGCCTCCAGAATGAAAAATCAAGAAAATCACAAAAAAATCAAGCAAAAAGCAAAGAAAAATTCAAGAAAAGGCAAGGAAAAATCACATGGCAAGGGTTTGTGTAGATGATCTAGAAGAATCCAAGCATGGCTAGCCTTCAAGTTCATCCAAGAGGAAATGTCAAAAAGAATCTGGCTAGACCAAGTTGAAGTCCGCCATGTTGAACATGCACTTGTTAAGACTCCTTGAAAGTCTGCTTGGAAGATGATGGAAATGTCTAGCACATAAGAAAGTCGACCCAACACATTGGCAAATGAGCCTTAAAGTCCAACCTAAGTGAAAGCAAGAATGTGGAAAGACACCTCGAAAGTCTGTTGTAGACACCAAAAATTGGTCTAGGCCTACGACTTCAATTTCTTCGTTATTCGCCATTGTCATTCTCCTAATTAAATAATCTTAATTATTTAAGTATATTTCTAAAGTCTTTTTTCTATCTTTTAATTAAATTATTCTATCATTGTTCAAACTTGATTAATTAAATAAATATCATTTATTTGATTACGTCACTAATTTAACATTACCCGTTTCCTTAAATTAAATAATTTATTATTTAATTTATCTTTATATCACATTTCAACTATAATTAAATAATCTTTTAATTATTTAATTATTCACTAAACCTTTTCTTTAGTCAAATTAAATAAATTCTTATTTATTTAATACTTTAATTCGAATGTTGAATTAAATTAATCATTTAATTCATTTATTAATTATTCCCGGTATATTCTTCTATAATTGGGTAATCACCAAGTTATCTAATTATTCGTGGTCACTTGAGTTGAGATCTAAATTAAAGCATTAAGCTATCTTCTGAGTCAATATTGTTTTTAACAAATAGATCAACATTGTTTCTAATGAACAAATCATTCTCGATTTAATCATTTAGTTATCTACTTCCACCTCCTTTTTGCATGTGCACATTTATTAATTAAATAATCTTAATTAATTAATTAATTAATTTATGTGTGCGTTCGAACAGTCTCTTTCCTCCATGCAAATCGTCAACTTCACACGCTAATTCTATTCTTCCAATTTTCGAATAGTCATTACTGAAAGATTAGATTTTTATTCAATTTAATCTCTCAGACCTTTGTGAGTTCTAACTTTCACTTATTAAACCCTAATTCGAATGCATGACCTAATTTCAATCTTGATCATCCATTTACTTGCAATCTCAGCAGTTCATTCGAAACATCAATTTTCTATAAATTGATCAATCTTTGTCATTATTTTCTCTCCTAAAATCTTGTACTTTTTGGAAGCAATTATCTTCAATATTTTGTCATTTGTCATTTGTCATAATCATAGAGCTATACTTGCATACATTGAAAATCTGAGGGCAAGGATACTATCATGGCGAAATGGAGAAGAGCAACAGAGATCATTCAAGGAATTATGATGTTCGGTGAGATTGTTTCATATTAACGCTTTTATTTAGTTTCCATTGTGCTTTGTTGATAGATGTAGGTTAGTTTGCTTTAATTTAGTTTTTTTGCTTGCTTGCTTATTTTCCTGCGTTACATCTGCCATACTCATGGTCAAGACAAGGATGAAGTCCGCTTGGAGGAAGGAGGATAGAACAAGACACGGCAAGAAAATGCAAAGTCTGCCCTATCCATGGCAAGACCTTCTTGAAGTCCGCCCACACTTGGAGATGTCCAAACATCAGGTAAAGTCTGCCTTGGCTTGATGGATGCAATGTCAAGCAAGACTCCAAGTTCGCCCAAGGAAGGTTGGCATGTCAAAGACACTCCAAAGACCACCCTCAAGCATGATGGAAAATTTCTAAGGCATGAAGTGCCAAGAGGAAAGATGTGAGATGGCAAAGAGGCTTCCAAGTCCACCTAAAGGAGATGAGACTTGTCTAGCCAACCTCAAAGTTCACTCTGGCTTGAAAGAAGCATGTCCAAGACACTATGAAGTCCGCCTACACATGGCATGAAGTTGGCTAAGTCCACTTGAGAGAAATGAGACATGTCCAAGGGAAGATCAAGTCCGCCATGCGCTTGTCCAAGCTAGTCCAAGTCCGCCTTGGCATGTGAAGAGTAAAGTCTGCCTAGAGGGAAATGGGAAATGTCTTGCCAAGGTAATAATTCCACCAAGCATGAAGCAAAGATGGCATAGCAATCAGCAAAAAAGAATTGTCCTGACCAAGTGTCAAGTCCGCCAAGGGGAGATGAAAATGGCATGACATGTGCCAAAGTCCGCCAAGGTAGGAAGCAAACATGGTAAAATTTGCCAAGAGGAAACAAAATTTGGCTAAGTATGGGAAATACTTCATAGAGAAAATTCCAATTTCCTCCATTGTGGCGAAGGCACAGAGGCATTCTTCTCCAAATTCAAGGCACTTGAAAGAATATTCAGACATCTTGGGGGGATTTCATCTACAATCCCAAACCTATTGAAGCAACTGGGGCAACTTTTTGAAGGATTTCATCCCTTGAAAGACAAGCCCCCAATCGGAATTAGATGGTGACAAGAAGAGTGTTCCAAACAAATTTCCATACTTAGACAATTTCTTGACACAAATTGGATAATTCAGAGAGGAAATCCAAAGGAATAACACCGATCCAATTCAAGCATGTGGAATTTCAAAGCAATCAGGAAAGAAAATAACTTCAAGTCCAGACATCTGCTCCAAGGAGTACAGGTGAGAAGAAGAAATCAAAATCTCAAAGGAGATCCAATATCAAAGCTGGGAAGGAACAAGCGCAAAGGACAGAGTCATCGACAAGGAAGATATTCTAAGGCAAGCATGTGGAAGAAAAACAAAGTGACCAAGGAAGACATCCAACACGCTGAGGTGGTGCCTCGTCATCTTCCAACCAATCAAATTGTTCCAAATCAACATGCAACAACTTTCTATTTTATTGTTGGTTTATATTTAGTAGAAGGACAAGTGTCCCCAAGTGAAATTTTCTCATTGGTCGAGAGGGAGGTGGTTGTGACAAACCCTAATTAGGGTTTTATTTTGTAACCTCGACCGTTGATTCAAAATCAATCTTGGCCATTGAATTGTAATCAAAGAACCTATAAATTGAGCTTGCCTCTCATTTGTAAAGTGTGAAGAAAGTGTATGAGATTGTTGCCGTATTGCTACTTCCGATAATAAAAGCTCTTATGCATGATTTGCTTTGAATCCCTTTTATTGTCAAGTGGTTTGCAAGGTTGCATATCTTCTTCAACAATAGATTAAAATTAGAATAGAATTTGTTTTGAATGTATGTTAGATGAATGCAAGATTTGATAGTATGGATTTATGGTGAAACCTTGCTCATACTTTCTTTGAATGGATGATTTTTGTTCAATGCGTCAAGTTAGCCTGAGCTTATGAATGTGGATGCTTAACTTCAGTTTGGATAAGTATTGTTCTAGACATGAAAATTATAATCACACCCCTTGAAGATTGCACCCACTTTGTGTAGTTGTCCTAGGGAGGCGAAGCAAAGCGTGGTTATTGGTTTCACCTAATCTTTACCATCTCTTGAATTCTTAGGAGTAGATTAGAACTTTTGAACTCTTATCTCCTTTTTTCAGTTTGTTTGATCCAAGACCCAAACAATAGAGCTTCATTGTCTAGACCTTCATTGTGAATTGAACAAGCCTAGCGTAAGTCCCTTTGTGTATTACCAACATATCACAAGGCCTGTTGAGCTTATCCACACGTCATGACTTGACAAAAGAAACCTTGGAATCGCCATATAATCTTCTCGCAATCTTAGCATATGCGGTGGTTTTTCAAGAGAGGATAGAGTGTCTTTGGACATTTTATTCTGTGTGTTCAATGGATGATAAAACGTACACCAACAAAAAGCAAGAGAGATTTGTTATGAACCTTGTAGATGCTTGTGAGATTGTTGAAATTTTTTCGATGATTGTGTGTAAAGCCATTGTAGAAAATGTATGTGAGTTTTCAAGTCTGTTTGTAACGGGGTAGTGTAAAATTGAGTGTAGTAGAACTCTTTAGAGATGCTGGAGCTTGTTAAGGCCAAGTTGGTTGTTATAAACTCATTGTGCTTCCTCTTTACATAGTGGAACAGGAAGTAATTGCTTCCTAGATTGTTTTTTCTGACCTATAGTGGGTTTTCTCTAGGGTATGTGGTTTTCCCATTTTGTGCTTGTTTTTATGTTTAAGTTTCCTCATTTGTGAGTGTTTAAATCTTTGTTATATTGTACTCTTTATACCTTTTGATATTTGTAAGTTGTTGTAGATGGTAAAAGGAAGTTGTCAAGGGAAAAGGTGTACAAGGAGGTTTTGCATTCAAGAATCTGTTGTTGATTAACTTGTGTGAGAAATATCCTTCCAGTTTACACATCAATTGTGCGGGGCATATATGAACATTATGAAGTTAAAGCACAAAATAATTAAATTTGTATAATTGCTACATAGAATACACCATCTAGGGATATCTAACTCTAAAATATTGCCTTCCTTCATTGGTCAATGTATAGATAGAAAGCTCTTCATGTGATCATCATTATTTGAAAAATAAAAAA